>NNCF01128237.1:5381-74846 GCA_002313205.1 Laupala kohalensis | reverse complement strand
ATATGAAACTAGGGTACTAAAAGAATGAAAGAGAGAGATAATGTAAAAGCAAAGAAGAGAAAGAATAAAAGGAAGATAAAAAGAAAGAAAGCATACCAATGAGGGAGAGAGAAATGGACAGGGAATGTGGGAAAATTAAAGGGCATTGTCTTTCATCCAGTCTGTACGACGTCCCCTAAAAGAAGAAAAGGTTGATAGAGATTTTAGTTAAACTGGAAGTTTGTTCCAAGAACATATGTGTATTGTGGAGGATTTATTATAAATAGTTGTGCTAATCCGAGGAGATGTGAGTCTCGCGCGCGATCCAGTTTGAAAAAATTAAAACGTTTTTCTAAAACTGTCAAATATCCATTTTTTATTATTTTATAAAGAAGAGATAGGCAATGCAAAGTTCGACGTTCCTCGAGTGTGAGTGTTCTGGATGTTTTGAAAAACTCTGTCACAAAGTCTTACTTCCTGAGATCAAAAATGGAACGAAAACAAGTGTTCTGAGCTATTTGTAATTTAAGTTTTAGTTCTGTGTCAAGTCAGTAAATAGGAAGTCGCAATGATCAAAGTGCGGTAAGACAACAGACTTAACAAGCATTTCCTTTACTCTCAAACTTCTTTCCGTGACTAAGTATCCATGGTTAGAAAACACACGATGTTCACAGGAAATGCTTTATATTTCGAAAATTTTTAGTTATTTATTTCTTTTTTTAATGTGTGCTGAGTATTTTTATTTCTACTAATTATTTTATTATAAATAATACCGAGTGTAAAGTTTTATCTTACGTATTATTTTTATAAACAATGATCATATCTCTCTCAATGTAACCATTTTATATTCTTTTAAAGAATTATAAGCATCAGAGTTCAATCTTCATTACACAGGAACACACACACACACAAATTAGTCGGTTCCAAAAACTAGATCTATGTATTCCTACGTATTTTCACACGCTGAATCCGAATCCGGAACCAGAAGTGCAACACCATCCTCCATTTTTGTAAATCGCAAAAAACCACCCTTAAGTTCACAAACTTCTGATTCAAAAACGGTGATGATGAAACAACTCAGAATTAGGTATAGAAACGTAATAATTCGATAATTAATTAAGTTACAGAGTTAAAAGAAATAGAAAAATACGCGTGAATTCAACAGATTAAAATTAATTATTGGTACGAAACCGCAATACTTGTTACATCTCTCGTAACATGCCAGAAACTGAAAAAAAAATGAAATCGAGAATTTTCATTTTTTAAATGTTACACTACTGCAAAAATTATAAATATCCATGAAGATATTGATTTTAGATTACTAAAAGAATGGTCGAAAAAATTACTTGTACCTTTTCATTTATGAATGATATTTTAAATTTTCTTAAAGAAATAATATTATTAATGACTTTGGATGACCTTCAAAAATTCTCTGAATGAATGTCCCAAATGTCATGGAAAAATACTGAAATGAAGCCTGGAAGCAGAAGAAATTAAAAAATTAAAACAGAAAAATCACGTTTTTGATCTTGGAGGAATTTGAAGAAGAAGTGAATTTATGTACCTTGAGAACAAGAGATTCTTGGTAAAAGAATAACTTTACTCGGGTAATTCAATAATCCGGAACTTGGGGTATTTCACCATTTCTAGTCGGGAATACCCTTCACTTTGTTCATTTGAATTAAATATAACATTAAACATTAACTTTCTGCAAATCAGATTTGGCCGATGAATGGGATGAAGATTTAGAATCGATAAGATGTTCACAATTCTGTTGCAACAATTTAGAATAATTTAACAAGATTTAATAATACCATGGAGATGACATAAAGGACACGTGGACAATACCGTGGACAACATTTTACTAAAACAAAAAGTTGACTTATGGAAGATAAAGAGACAGCGTAAATGCATTAACTCACCCACTTTAACAATAATTATAGATGATAAAACACACGGACTAGGCGTCGCAAGTGACAGACAAGGACGTTTTAAAAGTTTAAAAAAAAACTGATTCCAATACGGAATGCATTTTACAATCCATATCTAATCATTTCCTTAAAATTTGGTCAATTCAGCACGGAAATGACAATAGGATCATTTTGTATAATTTTTTATTTCTAATTTAATAAGAAATTGTTTATGGTAAGATTTTCTGATATTAGGCGTACTGTATGCGACATTCTATCAATTCTATCTATTTCATTTCTTTACGAATTTAAATATTGCTTTTAAAATGGCCTTGAAAACTCTTTTCCATGTTCCTGCTACATTTCTTTCCTCACAGTTTCTGCAATCCTCACGCCGTGAGGTAAATATATTTGTTTTGAATTTGCTGAAATATTATTATTTATTTATGTCTACTGATGTGCTACAGGGTATGGACCTGATCGATTTTTGTGTGATGAATACGTAAATCTCTGAAATTGCGGTTAACTCCACCATCAGGTAACAGATTAATCGTGCTATGTTGAATGAAAACGGAAGACAGGATCGGTGATCGAATCAATATTAATGCCCTGGTGTGCTACCACTGCGCTATCCCGTTCTTTCTCACACCTTGTCTCCCATTGTCATTCAACTTCCGACATTCGACTCATTAATTGGGAGAGAAAGATGTTGGTTTCCGGGGGAAAGAAGGTGTGGAATAGCCTCTTCTCTGAAGACCCTGAGTTATACCTCAGCTAAAAACCTCGTCTACGTTGGCGAAGGAAGGAAGGAGTCTAACCTTTGCTTCACGACTCAACGAAATGATGGGCTCCATACTTTTTGCTCTTCATACCTCACGTAGTGTTTTCTTGCATTGAAGATATAATAGAGATTCTCAGTTGATATCTTATATTTTCCGTGATATGAGGATATAGTACCTTTCGCATCGAGAACTTATCTCATTAAGTTTGTATGGCATTATCGTGTGTCACTTTCTTTCTCTTTCAAAAATGTTTCAAAATTTTCTTTTGGAAAATATAGAGACTAGTAAATATTTGAATCCGTTTTTTATGGAGAAGATTTTGAACAGAACTTAAATAGCTGAAATGTTCTTAAATATTATCAAAATTTTCCATTTCACAACTTCTTCCCATTCTTCAAATCACCCGTGTCAACACTATTTGAAATATCTTTAATAAGAGTAAAGTGCTAATACTAGTCTAAGCTACTATTTATTTTTTTCTGCGACTGCTCAATTGTCATCATGCATGATAATGATACTCGCAATACGAAGTTTTGCGTTTAACTTCTCAATACGGATGTATTTGCCTGATTTGAATTTGCTTGAATTAAAACCCAGTGGAAATGTACAGCGGACGAATAAATAAATATTACGGTTCTGGGTAATCCCTTGATAAAAAGCGGATATTTTAACTAAGGCATGTAACTGGAAAAGTTTCCAAGTGGCAAAAGGAAACTTTTTCGAGATAAACGTTCTTGACAACCACAATTCTAAGGTTATCAGTGTTTTCTGTTTAATAGCTGTGACACACAAGAGATTACGTGGGCGTATTCATCCTTTCAAGGTATACATGTATTATGCAATAACAGTCGGGAAAATTTATATTATAGTATATTTTTTACGATTTTTTTTATCAATGTTCCGGTAACACCTGGTAAAATGATGGAAATCACACCTCACACATACAATCTTGGATACATTCCGTGGTACTTGGAGAATTTTTTAAAAATCATGTGTGACACTGAGATTACTCCTAATATATTAGTTATTTGGAACGTACAATGGTTTTAACAAAAGATCTGAAATTTTGGATAAAATTTAATTTGTTAGGAGCCACCATTAGTTGCAATGCATGAGTATTTTTCCATAATATTTCAAATAAGACTTTTAATCAATTCTTTGTGTCTCTTCTTTTTGGTAATAAAACCCTTTTTCATCTACATTTATCAATTATCTAACGTCGCCTCCCTTTGAACGTCACGGAACAGATTGCGTGCTCCATCAAAAATGCCACGTATTTGGATAGCGGAAGGAGCGGAGTAGACGTTCACGATCCCTCCATCCCGCCAAACGGAGTGAAAGCACGCCGAAGGAGTGACGTGAATAGGAAAACCTTCGTGGAGTGGCTTCGATGAAGTGGCGTGGCTAGAATTCCCACCAGTCAAAAATTAATTGCGCCAGTGACAAAGTTACTGTTGATTACACAGGTCTGCAAAACAAAAATATTTTTCAGTTGCGGGATATTTTTGCTTAATTACGTGTTTTAAAGTTCGCAGATTCTAAAAATGACTTCTATCACATCCCATCACGTATAGGTTATTTGTATAATTATATTTTTTTATGAATGCACTTATTTATTATTATACGATGAACTAAGCGTGTTATATTTTCTTATGACTAATAAAAAAAATTGTTTTTGATATTTATACACAATTTTCTGTCTACTCATGTGAAACTTTTTCATTATCTCCATAGTTTCCGATTCGCTTCTCTAGTCTCTCGATTCACTATCCAACACAAATAAGCTAACTTACTGACACCCAACCTTCCTTGGTAACGTCTCTAGATATCACGGACATCCTGGTGAAATCTTTCACCCTGTTATTCACTGTAGGTTCCCAAGCTTTCAGGAGAATAGTCAATATGGGAGTGTATGAAATGAACTTTTCACCTCATCTTGCATCTTTGAGTTTCATACGCTGCCAGCATTCGTTGTACATCGGTTTCGCACTCGGGGTCCTTCGTATTCCCCCAAAACGTGTGCACTGCATTCTTGAAAGAGCGCCACGCTTCGGTTTCCTTTCCTTCCATTGTTCCCAGAATGAGGGAGTCAGAGAAAACATTCTCTTACTTCTTTAACTTGACTTTAGAGAGTTCCGGGAACTTGGAACACAAATACCTGAAACAACTTGGAATCCAGATATCTGGTGGCAGTTATTTAAAAAATTGCTTTATAAACAGTAATTTATTATGAAGAGGTCAATGAGAGAATGAAACATTTTCTGGCAGGACCAAGTTCGTATTGATGGCGTTTTCCTCGCCGGGGTTAAATTGTTTTGAGATGACCTCACAGTTTTTGCCCAGTGCAGCTGTCAGACTCCACAATCCCATAAACAAAGCGAGGATATATTGGGTAACCTTCATGTTGATGCAACAACATGGATAGTATTTTTAAATCTACTAACCATCCTTTGATACTCTTGATGAGTATAAATACGAGTAGTGGGTGTGCTATTAAATTTAACGAAGCAATCGAAATATTTATATAATAATATATAGATATTTTTGACCTTACAAAAACGAAACGGCTATTGTGCGGTCTTCAGAGGGTAGGCATAAATAAGAACGACATTAGTATAAAGGAAGTATGTAACGTATTTGGGAGAGTATTACTCCCTTTGCTTACATATTGTTCTAATGTGTGGGTAGACTCAGCGCGTTTGTAACGTGCGCTTACAAAGTCGCTATTCGCGCGTGCATCCTTCTCCAGCGAATGTTACAGAACAGTCTCTGCCAAAGCTTCAGAGGTAGTACAGGGAATACTGCCAGTAGATTTATCGATACAAAATTGTGCGTTGAGGTATCACGTCCACAAGGGGGAGATGGGACGGAGACCGTTATGCACACTGAATGGATAGACACTAAGACGTAGTAACATAAAGATTAAATAAAATACCGGATACTGTCTACGTGATGAGGAACCGGTTTTTGGAGTTGATACAGATGAAAAAAGAAACCTTATAGAAAGCGTTGAAGTGTAAACAAATGATGAAATAGTATTTTTTTCCGTCCACTAGATGACAATTTTGTTCTCATTTTCTAGGTTAATTTTAAAGGTCAATCCAAAAACGCAGGTGAAACTTTCATGACTGAACCGACGTAAATCCTTTTGTACATTCAATTCGTAGAGGGCATGCACCCAATCAATTATGCTACGCCACCGTTTATAAACAAGTATTAAAGTTAAATACGTGAATTCGGATGAACACTTTTGATCGATGGTTGACTGTAGCGCTTTCTTATTGTGGTATGCCATAACCCTTAGGACGTACTACGATTCGACGAAGCCCCACCCCAAAGCAAATTTCCCGAGTCGTAACATCACCTTGGGAAAACAGTATTGCGCTTAACATGTTCATTTCCGATGATGGGATTTTCCTTTATGGTTTTCCTACCTCAACACACACTGATGATGGTATATTGTCTTATGGCGGACCTTACGCTCTCACTAGAGTCCCATAATAAACCTCCGAATGTGGAAGACTCTGTGATTGAGAGCCATGTCAATGCCAGGAGAGCAGTTGTACTCCGTAGTTTGAAGAGTTATCTGGATTTTATCGTTTTGATTTGCGGATTTTTGTTGGTGTGCTAAACTTGTTTAGAAAGATTTCATTCTAAACTTTGATTATAGTCTACAAGCAGAACTATCCGTCTGTATATTAATATGAGCGTCATTATGAATTAATTTAAGATCCAGGCAGGAGTATAAAACACGTACAGAATGCTTAGTAAGCGAAATGTATAGCTCAGACAGCTGAATTCTTCCGTTTTCATTTCACTTTTAGGTTATGCACTTGAAAATAATATTCTTCGCAGCCATTATGTAATTTAACTTTTACGATTCAGTCATATTTATTATTTGTCCGCATCACGAAATGAAATTGAACTCTGATGGTCACATTAGTAAAATTCATACTCAACATTCATGTGCGAGGAGACTACATACAGGAGTGGAAACTTCTTTAGTTGGGGATATGGTTCGATATGTACGAAAACATCGTCAGTTTGAAAGTACGAATCAGTCATCAGCGGCGTCAGACGGTGACATTGGAACAAATTCAACTGGTTCTCTCCATCTCACTCACGTGCTGTAACCAAGGAGACAATGTAGGAGTAATATATTCATAAAGGTACTTACCTTAGGTAGTTTATACAATGTCCGTTTTTGTTTTTTGATTGTATGTGCTTTACTGTTCGAACAATTGTCCACACTACAAGAGCATGGCATTTTTTTAGTTACACAAAACTTTAAAATATAGCCAAATGAATAACTCTTTAACCGCGAAGGGGTTAAACTTCATTGTAAGGAAAATGGAAAAGTAAACTCCTTGGTCTATATAGTCTCCTTCGTTACAATACATGTGCACAATTGAGGGAACCGGATCTTTTAAACCAGTTGAATTAGTTCCAATGTCACCGTCCTATGGCTCTGAAGACGGGTTCGTACAAAGGAACTATAAATACAAGTATTCGCATGCGCCATGTTGGATCAAACGAAGCTACCTCCCTTATCGACCCACGGATCCGGAGACCGGTTTCAAAAAATATTTTACATCAGTTGTATCGTGAATAAAAGAAGTGCTGTAAAGAAATAGTATTTATCTGACGTGGTTAACGTTAGTGACTACAAAAAAATATTTATTAAAGTGTCTTGTATAAATATATTTATGTTGACAAATAGACAATTATACATTTGAATACATTTTTCTTAACATATAATTTCTCTAAATAGTAGTCAAATGTATACATGAGTATTATATACATTTATAAATAACTGTTTAAGAATCATTTTATTGGTTAATATTCTAATTGCCAATTTAATTTTTAACGTAGGTTCTTAGACGTACTGCTGAAATGCATAAATATATAACGTATAAAATGATAAAACGTGCTGACATAATTACACATAGTTTAGTACAGTATAATAATGAAGTAAAATGTGTCTCGTATACTGAATTATTGAACTGCGTGAAGCAGTTATGATATTACGATTCTCAATGGCTTTACAACCTTCGAATTTCTAGTAAGATTCACATATTCAAACGAATAATATGTAAAAATATTTTTTTTTATATTGAAACGAAATGTATTATGTTCTTTAGTACGTAATGTATTATGTTCTCTAATGTCGCAATTTCACCTGACGCTCGAACTTCTAGTCTTACACAAATTCACGCGACTATAAAAACTAAAATAAAAATCGTAATATTTCTGTATCACGATCAGATAGGGACTATTCACAATTTAATTACGATATTCTTTTACATCAATAAATTGTGAAAAAATGATAAATTCAAGCGGCGCGACCCCTATGTTTGCAACCGCTACGTCGTATTTGTTACATCATCATACGACACCATTTTACATCCAGAAAGGTGCACGCAAATACCTGTACTTATCGTGCTTGAGTTCATACTTCTCAACCAACGTTTTTTGTACGAACCCCCACTCTGTAAGTTTCTACTCCTATATGCAGTCTAATTGGTGATTATTTACTTCTTCTGATAAGCAACCAATTTTAATCGATTTCTGCTCTTGTAATTTGTAATATTATCGCAGTTGATTAAAGGAATTGAATGATAAAACACATTGCTATATAAAAGTTACATGTGAATTTCGGAGTCGGGTAAACGTAAATGTTTCAGCAGCAAGAAACAATACATATGGTAAATAAACACTAAAAGAAGTTTATTTAGTTTAGTACCGAAATATTACCTATTTTTTTAAACAAAATAGTATAAAAAGAGCAATAATCTCATATATATAATTGAATAGAATCTCAAAAATCATATTGCCAACTTTCATTTATAATTTACCTTTTTCTTTGCAAATTTTGTTATTTTCTATTCAAGTTCTTGATTTTGTTTACTATATGTGGCTTGATTCACTCTTGTTTTCTCCATGGAATGCGACAAACATTTTCAATATTTATTTATCTTCTTTCCTTTTCTCTATCCCATTTATCTGGGATTGAATTAAATTATACTATTCTTCCAACCTTTTAATCACTTCATTTTGGTTCAACAATTCTTCTTTCAATTTTTCGTCGATCGTTACTCCGAACTCAGCATATTTTTCGTCAAAATTTTAATTAAAATTATGCACTTGTACACTAAAATTACTTTGAGACTATTTTTTACTTTGCAGTTCTAGGCTGATTGTTTTTGCGGATTTCTCGTACCTCGCAGTTCTAGGATGACATAACTTTGTCAAGTCTGTAAACTTTGGAAATTTTTCATCACATCCACCATCACGTTTTTTTTTCAATACCTTTTATTTTTTTACCGATTTAAATTTTTAAAGTATCATATTATATGTATTTTCATTGGACGCAGATTGTCTTGTAATACATTGTGGAAACTACTTTTCCCATATTACCTTTTAAGTCCAAGTATGATGGGAGTAAATCTTGTTGGAACTGAAGATGAGAACCATTTCTCTTTTAGGTAAAATGCTGATTTAATTTCGACCATCTAGATAACCCTAAGTGTATCGAGGGGTCCAAATTTTGAAAAAATAGAACGTAAAAATCACAGTTTCAAATGTCATACGTTGGTACAGACTAAATTATGTTCACTAAATGTGCCAAAATGAACAGCTATTCCATTTTTGAAAATGTCGTGACGACACCGACACGCGAATGTGTGTGCGCAGCCAGCATATTGCATTGGGGTCGGACGTCCGAGAGAGAGATACTAGACCACTGGGTCATGACGTCATAGTCATAAATGATGTATAATAAGGAGGAGATAGAGAGAAGGAGAGAGGGCGTGGGTGGAAGGACTAGAGTGGAGGCGTGTCTGTAGTGGGCGTTGCAATCCCGTGCGACACCCCAGATCCCGAAGGACCGACACCTGCCGACCCGGAACACCCTCATCGGAGCCTCGCGACAGCACGACCAGCAGCCGACCATAGATCTACGGCGACGACCGTCATGGACTACGTGATCTCTCTCCCTCTCTCTCTCTCTCTGGCGCTCGACCCCACTACAACCCCGTGTGAGTATTAAAACCATTTATACACACCGTGAGTTTCTCTAGAACTGACCCCTCGACCCTTACCACCTCCCTTACTCCCTTCACCAACCTCGTGTCTCGGATTGGCTAACCTAGCGGAATCTCACGACCGCAAGCGAAATCTCACAACAAAAATCTCTTCGTACCCTAGTTAATCCATTCCTGTAAAAAAAAACGTCTGTTTTCAAAATAATCTGCATCTGCTTATAGTGAGCAGGATTAATGAATATTTTCCGGTAAAGTAGTTCCACATTGATAGAAAAACTTCAGGTACAACATATTTGCGAAATCATGCAAAGATTTAGGGCAGAATTTTGAACTTCGATTTTAATATTTTGTGGTTTTAATTTTAAACATTTTTCAATTTTTCTCGATTCCACATATCAAACAAATCAATTCACACCTATTTGTCTTGTTTCTTTAAATCTCCTCCTTGTGACGTACCTGGACATATGTTCATGAGTATTTTCGTTCTTATTAATGTTCTCCAAATTATTTCACTATTTTACGTTAAGTTATAGGAAATATGTAGTACATATGCATCGAAGTATTCGTAAATACATCACCAACCGGTTCAGAACGTACGCCACTCCCACGGACGCGGAGCATTGTAATCGATTTAAAAAGCAACAAATATTGAAAATATTTACCTGTCATGCTATAGTTGATGGTAACATAATGGTGAGGCCAGCAAAAGCCAGAATAACCATTATCTTGTCCATAGTTATTGTACAGACAAGTTTTGTCTTATCTGCACAAGAACATGTGATTGGAAAAAAAGCAAAGTGNTCCTTCAGTTAGATTTGAAGCAGAATAACATTACTTCCAGTATAATTGACTTCACCTACCTACTACATCCTGGTTCAGATCATGTGACCCACGCTTCCAGCTAACCATTATTTAAGTCGGGGAATTGGGAAGGAGAGATGTTGGGTTTGCGGGAAAATCATCGTACGGCGTCTAGAGTATGTGAGGGAAACCACAATGACTTCTACCCAACTTTATCGGAATCTCGTGTTCCGCTCCGATATATACTGGGCGCGAAGACGCTACCATTACACGATCGCTTTCGGTTTGTTTAAAACGATGAAAAAAGGGAAGGAAAACCAAATTTATTTTATTAATGTAACAAGTATATGCCCGATGTTATACACACACATATATGTTATCATACGTTTTGCTGGAAACTTGACAAATTCCTTGTGTTTATGTTCCAGACTAATAAGCAAGTTATTGAAACGTGATTGCAAAAAAATCTTCTTTTCATAATTATTGAGACAATGCCATTTCTTTTACCAGCATCATCGAAATTAAACAACTATTTTAAACACGGCTAATAGCGTAACGAAAACATATTACGCTGTTGGTATTTCCGCGCAAAATTTTGCACCACTAAGCAATATGCTGGTGTACATACAGTAGGAAGATACGACAGACCAAAAAAGGTCAAAATTGTATTGACACTATAGTGTAAAAGATTAATGAACAGTGTTTTATGTATATCAGTAAAGATATAACAAATGACAAAACATGGGTCATCCGTACACAAGAGAATATCAGGAAACGAAGAATCAGTTNATCGATGTGACGTTCTGCGAAGTCGATTAGGAGTGACGACTCATCCTTAAAAGATTCGACTCACTTTTTTTATGAGAACTTATCAAAAATGTATGAACAGTTAACAAAGCTTGTTCGGAACAAACAAAAGATTGTCCATTCAAGTCTGTGTACCTGCCTTTATATCCTTACAATTTCAACATAACTCTTGTTTTTATGCAAACCTATTCTACTTACATTTGTGCAACTCTAGATAAAATGTAATCATTCGTGCAGCTATACCTACAGGAAAGTTTAGTCATCTTTGTTAGATAATTATTAATATAATTTTGAACTTATCCACAGGAGATTATCAGTAACTACTTTCGCAACTACTTGCCGGNAATTTTCTGATCTCTGCGACCACGCATTTCCCAAGTTTTCAGAAAAATAAATCATAAAAGAGTGTGGTTGCGGAAAAAAAAATCTGAAATAAATCAATATTATTCAATTTAGATTCAAAACTATATTAACACATAGCAATAAAAAATAAAAAAAGAAACAAATACCATGTACATAAAAATATAAATACACATGTATAGCAATTTTTTGTGAAATAATTGTTAATGTCATTAAATTGTACTCAGACTATGTAGTTTTCGAATGTTTCAAAAATAGTAAACGGAGAGCATTTTCTCTGCTTTCATCACTCAAAAAGACATGACCTCTTCCATCTATCTATGATATCCCGTAGGCCAATCCTGGTCAAGCCTTTCTTAACAAGCAGCGAATGCTCAACTCGAGCGTGGCGTGCAATAATGCACATTCTAGCTATTGTTGACATCCCTCGCCTTGACCATTAATTTGCATGCAAGTGGTGTGAACATAATACAGTGCCAATACGTGTGATTAGAGATAAATTATGTGGTTACAATTCCACATGTTGCTAAAGAGAAAGCTTGTTCACATGGGGTAATATGAGATGGATTGTGATGTAGAAGAAAGAGGTTCTGTAAGGAAGGTTATGACTAATTAATTCAGGGTAGTATGAAATAACCCACTATGGACACACACTTAACGAGCACTGCTTTTGCCGGTGCGAGTGTTTGCGTGTGCCAATAAAGCTGACGACTATGCCAACGGTAGTGTAACTAACAGAATGGCCTCCCAAGCCTGAAAGGTCTCTGCGGAGGTATCACACAAAGTGTGTCCCTCAACGCCCATTTTCCCCAACCAATGCCACATCCTTACTACTTGCTGCCTTGAGTGCGAGAGATCCCCAAAACTTATAAAAAGGTAAATCCCAAACATTGGCAGCGGGGTCACAAGCTGTAAGATGGAAGTACTGTCAGTGAAATAAAGGCAGATTGGGGTGGTTCCCCGTTTGGCCTTAAATCCCGTTACAACGAAACCTCAAAAAAGAAGTAATCAAAGCCGGAAATCAGTTATAAGACGACACAGGCGAAGAATTAAGAATAATGATATGGGAATTGGCACATGGAATAGGAGAAGTATTTTACAACCGACAGCAAATAAAACATATAAATGATAGTCTGTAGAATTATAAAGTAATTGTAGCAGTTCTGCATTAAAAAACTATAAAGGAAAGGGGAAAATAAAAAAATTGGACCATTATATATTAATCAATAGTGGACATAAGAAGTATATATTGGGAACTGGGTTTATGGTAAAGAAGAAATGGAAGTCCGTGATAATTTGATATGAAACGATGAAAAGATAGGTGTATTGATATTGAAAGGAAAATTTAATAATTATTCTTTCATACGAATCCATGTCCCTACATGATACGCAGGTGAAAATAATAAGGTATAATTTTATTGAAAACTGGGAGAAATATGTGGGAACATACCAAGAGGTGATGCAACTATAATGCTGGAAGATTTCAATGCCACAATTGGGTGGGAATATAGCCTATGATAATCCAAATGTAGCAGTTGTGCAAAAAAAAAAACGATAAAGGAAAGAGGAGAAAAAGCAATTGGATTGTATATTGATCAACAGTGGACATAAGAAGTATATACTGGCAACAAAGTTTATGGTGAAGAAGAAATCGAAGTCCGCGATAATTTGAAATGAAACAATACATGAAAAGATAAGTGTATTGGTATTGAAAGGAAAATTTAAAAATTGATCTTGCATAGTAAAAAGATAAGGAATAATTTTATTGAAAACTGGGACAAGTATGTATGTGAGAACATGCAAACTAGTGTGTTAGAACATACATACTAGGACAAGTATGTATGTTAGAACATACATGCACGTTAGAATATATGTATGTTAGAACATACCAAGAGGTGATACAACTAATATGCAGAATGAATTCAATGCTAAAATTGGGTGCGAATAAAGTCAAACGCCGACAATAAGTAAGCAAAAAAATAAACACGATTCATGCAATGACAACAGCATAAGAGCATTTAAGTAAGGTATTAGAAATATGCCGAGTGTAAGTAGAACCTATATCATCCGCGAAGAATGTAATAAAGGAACATGGGTTTCACTAGACAAACAGTACGTTATTCAAACAGATCAAGTAATGATAAGCAGCAAGTATGCAAAAACATCATAGATGTGAGAAATCACCGAAGTGCATGACGTGAAAGTAACTATTTTATGGTAAAACCGCAGATGAGACTAAGGATTGAGGTGAGGAAAAGGAAGACAAAAAACAGAAAATTTTGGTACGGTGTAGAACATCTTAAAAAAGGAAGAAACGTGAAATATTTAAAGCAAGTGTAAAGGAAAAATGGAGCAAAATGGGTACGAACGGAAACACAATCTAAGAAGAATGGAATGTTTTAAAGGAGTGTCGCACGAAGCAATTGACGTTTAAAGAAGAAGAGAATGCAAGAAAAAGAAAAAAATGGTACAATCAGGGACATAAAATATTGAATAAGGAAATTTTTTACAATAACTCAAGCAACGGAAGAGGAATATCAGAAACGAAGGAAGAAAACAAAGTGGATGTGTGGGCAATAGAAAAAAGTTTGGCACAATAGGAATATACTATAATTACAGAAAGATTATTATAAAAAGTGAAAATAGTTTGAAAAAGTCTATTGAAAACTCCATTAAGGTGTACAGAAAGAAAGAATGGGACTCCAAACATGAATGATATTTTTCAAAAACGGACAAGGATATCTCATAGGTGGTGAGTATGATAATCGAGAAAGAAGGAAGGAGCACTTTCGAGAGCTATTGAAAAGTAATAAGCGGGATGAACTAGATAAGCTCCCATATTGAAGGAAGAAGTGAAGACATGAATCCTCAAAGCTTTATCCAGATTATAATGGTATAAGACTAATAAAAAACTGTAATGCTCCCTGGAAATATGAGATAAAATATGAATTAATAAAATATTTCTTAAGGAGAAAATATGTTGAATAATATTCACCATTTACTAGACGACATGGAGAGAAGAGAAAATCCCGAAAGATTGAAAAACGGCTTTAATTTTCTCTGTGTACCAAACAGAGGACAAATCTTGTTGTATAATTATGCATATAGCACTGTTGGATGCGTTACATAAAATATTCCTATTAACATTATCAAAAAGATTATAGAAATACACTGGGAAAACACTTAGTGTGTACCAGAGTAGTTTTACAAAGAACTGATCGACCTTGGGTCAAGTATTTACGCTTAAAATTATAATGGGAAAGAACTATAAATATATCATAAATTTAAATACGTTATTTGTTGATTTCAAGCCAGCTTATGATAGCGTGGTTAGACAACATATTAAAGACAACGGTTGACTTCGGAATATCGCACCAATTAGTGTGTCTTATCAATTGCACACTAAAGTGCACCTTCACTAAAGTAAAGATACGAGGAAAACTCACGGAAGCATTCAGTATTAACAAGGTGACCCAATATCACGTGCGATCTATTAAATATAGCTCTGGAATAAGACACGAGACAAATAAGTAGAGACACCAGTGGAACAATATTTAATAGGCTTCACGACTACCTTGCCTATGCAGATGATGTCGTCATGTTAGCATGACGCCGAGGCACTCTAAAGATTTCCTACGAAATATTTGAAGAGGCAGCTTATGACATGAAACTAGAAATAAACCAAACAAAAACCAAACAATTCATAACATTTAGAAAATTTGTGTCTAGGGAATTAAATGGAGGGATACGAGTTTTGAGAGAGTAAACATAATAAATACTTTGGTGTAACTGTTATTGATAAAAATGAAAAAAACTGACGAGATAAACGCTAGGGTTATGTAAGAAAGAATATTAAATTTTGTTTTAAATACTATTTTAAAAACCAAAGATGTATCTCGCAAAGTGAAAGTTATGATATATCATATCATAATTAGAACTGTGGTGCTTTACGGATATGAGGCATGGGTTTTAAACACTAAAGATCAATTAATCCTAAAAATCTTGAGAAAAATTTATAGCCTCATTAATCAGGGTGATAGATGGAATATAGGATTCAATAATGAACTGTACCAACTTTACAAATAACCAAACTTCATTGGTACAATTAAAAAAATTGATTCCTATGTTTTGGAAAACGTGGCGAGAATGGTAAAAATTCGATATCCTCATACCGCCTGAGAATGACTTTCGGGAAGCAAGAGAGGAAAGCAAAAACAAACAAACATGGAACGATGATGTGGAGAACGATCTGAGAACGCTGGGAATAAGTAGCTAGAGGATGACGATGTGGGATAGGAAAGAATGGAGACGGATTGCTGAAGAGGCCAAGGCTCTACACGAGTTGTTAGGCCAGAGGAAGAAGAAGAAGTATAAAAGAAATGATCAAATGAATTCTGGGTAGATTTGTGTAACATATTGATTAGAAAAATATACGTTACATCATTTTTTCAATTTTCAATACATTACTTGCAGTTCAATGTAATGGTGAGAGTTTTACTTACCAACATTTATTTGTAGCAAATTTTGTATACTTTGGCAGAGTGAAATATCACGTTCAAAATAATTTAATGAAATTCAACTTGTTACCAAGATAGGTACAAATTAACAGATATTACTCTAGTCGCATCTGATTTAGAAAAAACATTACGACAATCATCTTCAGCCGATACTTCAAATGTATAAATATATGCAGAGGAAGGAGTCAAGCGATACAGAGGTATATGGTCATTTTTAGAAAAACTAGATATGATTGTTTCAACCTTCTATTTCTTTACTTTACAAATGTTAACTATTGATTTACAGATTTCTGGACATATTTCATACAAGAGTTATTTCATGTCAACGTCCGAACGCACCTTAATTAAAAGTTGTTACCCTCTAATGCAAAATCAACTACTGTTTTTCTGTTTGTTTTAATAGCCCAATTCGCTTTCCATTTACCAAAGCTCTGAGGGCGAGCATCCATACTCATTTTGTGCATCCGTTCATGATTAAATTTATATTCACCCTGAAATTAAACGAACAATATTTTCAGTGCCATACAAAGAATCAATAAAGAAATTTAAATTATTAGGAAAAAAATGTAGTAAGATAATGTTTATTATGTTCTATTGAATGAAAATGGAAGACGGGACTAAGGAAAGGTT
This sequence comes from Laupala kohalensis, assembly GCA_002313205.1. Lineage (NCBI taxonomy): Eukaryota > Metazoa > Arthropoda > Insecta > Orthoptera > Trigonidiidae > Laupala > Laupala kohalensis. Next base: position 58,017 of record NNCF01128237.1, on the reverse strand, counting down.
TCGGGATCTTCAGCTTAACGCGATAGCGTATTATCTACTGCAATAAGTTGTACCATCTCACTAAATAGATGAGATTATCTGGACGCTACTTTTAATACCATAATGAATTTATCTCAAACATTCCTACATGTATTTGTTTAATTTCAGTCACCTAAATACAATCTAAAATTTCCTGAAAATAAACTAATACATTTTTTTAAAAATTATTATTTTTACCGAAAATTCAATGTTGCAGAATATTTTTGAAATAATATTACGCAATGTTCAAAATCTATGCTTCCTAAGATTGTTGTTGGTAAAAAAGTCTTTCTGTAGTTTCTGCGTCCGTTTATCTTTATCCAAGAAACATAAAATATCAAGAGACATATTTAAAATTAAACGTGAAATGAAAGTTCTTGGAATACTTTCCTCTCTGGCTTTATGGTGTCATTGCTCAAATCAATTCCTTCTTCAGTCTCCAAGGAACCTTTTCAAGTCCCAAGCTGCAGCCGATGTGTTATTCGTATTTTTCAACACTTCTTACAAAGATTGCATGTCTTTTGTCTTATAATAATATTCAAATTTCACCTGGGAAGAAATATGAGAAGATTAATATTATTCTTACGAAAACTAATGCATCAGCTAAAAGAATGCAAAGAGAGAGGATCTTGATCGATCTATCGCATGCTTGATTTAGACGGAACACCGGGTTCATCAGAAAATTTTTATTTTGTTTATAATTTATCATTTGTTAGAGTGAGTGTATTCAAAAATAGTATGTACACTTAAAAAAATAGTGTTATGTCTCAATTGTGATATAAAACGTTATTACATTAAAAAACATTTCTCTTCATAATATCCCTATAATACCGGAACGTGGGTGCAGCTTATTTATTAAAAAAGCAATATCTTCCTTTCATTAGTAGATTCTTCCCTCTGCTTTAAATTCATTAAGATCGAAGCCACAAAAGTTAGGTTATGTAAGACATATGGGGAACAATTTTGTCAGATACTAATATTCTTAAATTTGGAAACTAAATATTGTTAAAAAATTTATTTTACAAACATTATTTCCATTCCTGCGCACTTAATCGGTATTAATGAGATGATCTTATCATTTTTTCCAAAGAATTTAAACAGTTTATTCACTTTCAGGTTGACTACAAACTGTTATGTTTTATTAATTTCTTTTAAAATTAGTATGTATCTATAAACTTTATAAAAAAAGTTAGAAACTGTTTGTGACAACGGAGGGGATAATAAACTAAGTTACTCTCCGAATACAAGCATGGGGCCTTTCCATTGAATCCGATCATTGGCACAGGAGTAGAATTAATGTTTATAATAAAAATTATTTGATTAATACGTTGCGTTATCCATTTATTTTTATTACAAAATGAATTGTTGATATTTTATGCATTAGAAAATTGAGATTAATAAAACAAATTATTAATGACATTCTCGCCTAAGGAAAATCCCCCACTACTCAAAGTATACAAGATAAATCTGCGTGGAGGATAAGGTTACTTAGATAATGTTCACAACCGTGTAAAGGTCGCGTAGTTAAAAATAAACTCTTAACAATGAAAAGGATTAAAAACAACATACCTGAGAAAAAAAATTATTCAGTATCTATAATGTTATAACAATGACGTTATAAATTATAAATGAAATTAATAACACCTTCTTTCTAATTATTGTAACACTAGTGCACTATAAAGATTTTAACCGCGAATTTGAAGAGATATATTTAATTTATTTACGCCTAATATATTTTTGTGAAGGAATTATACTAAATTACTCCTGAATTATATGGGCTAAGAATGATTGGAACACCAGATGCAATTACACGTTTTGTGTACGTAAACTGGACTGCTTCTTCTAATAGAACGATGCAATTTTAATAATTCTTTCATAACAAAAATTTTTCATCGACGTACGTACCAGTGAAATTGAAAATATTTAATACTAGAAATAAAGTCTATTAGAATTCGGGAACAATATTTACACATAATCTGAACTGTACTCGTTTGAATTCTAAATATTTGAATGATCTGAGCGGATTGGCTCGAAAATATGTCATAATGTATATAAAAATCAACATCTGTAAATAACACCTAGTCAGAGAATTCTTGACAAACAACGGTGACTAAAATTCGCTATGCGAAGTACATTTTGCTTCATTTGGAATTCATATATATTTAATGTGACAATTCCAGTGGAGATTGTCCTATGGATCCCTAAAAATTTCATTAAGTTGACAGCTTTAATTTGGCTTCGGTTTGTCGAAATCGATGCAGGAGAAAGGTTGTGTAACACTATTGCGAAATGACAAGGATATAGTTTTTGTTACTATTAACAACGGGATGATTAAAAAAAAACAAATATAAGAGGGTACATAGAACTTTATGCTCATTGACATTTACATATCAAATTTATATCGTCAGCTAAGAGCCTCATTTTGCCATCCTGTGTAGTGGATGATATATCGTTTGCATTCAGTAAAGAGAGCATAGGGTCTAACATTGAATCTTGAGGAAATCTGCAAAACATTTGCTCTGTTTCTGAAAGATAATATCGAATATTTTATTACGGGAAATTGCAACTTGCTCATTCCTTTTTTTCACGTTTGAATTTAATTAATATTAGACTTATTCACAAATGTCAGGATTATGGTGTATTATATCCGAAATCACGTTTATTTACGTTCATGTATAATAAATTAAATTTACCTTACATAAATAAATCAGGAATGAAACCTTCTAAAAAGAGCTATATCAAATACATTCTCTGATATTTTCAATAACACGAGAGAAAGATTTTACTATTGTCTCATGTAGATCATTTATCATGTAGTCAGGGTAATTATGCAAAATAAGAAAGCAGAGTAAATAGATGTTGTGAAGCAAAAATTAAACGACCGTATTTATTTTAGCAATATAATTAAATTTCAGAATTTTAATTTTCCTCCTACTAGTCTTTTCCTTATCTACGTTGGTCTACGTCTTCGTGTACTGTTAATCAACTTAATCCGATGTGAAAAGACTTCCATTTTTCTCTACGTGGAAGAAAAGAGCAAAACCCCGAAACGGATCCGTTCAATTTGTAAGTGGCTTTCACGTATTTTCTTTTCAATTTATCATTTATTAGCATTTTTTCCTAAATGTAGTACGATGTTTGTGCCAAACCATTTTCGTATTGAAATGACATTTGTTTTGGCATATTACTTAATCATCGTGAGTAATTTTCATACTAGTAACTTTATTCGGGATCCTTTGCAATATCAATTTCATGACATGCTATCGCGCTAAAATAAACCATAGGTTTTTCATGACTTGTGTCGTAACTAATACCGACTTGAAGGATTAAGTGTTTTACTCTTTGAAACATGTCAATAATTATTTAATAAATAAGATAAGCAATTCCAAACAGAATCGCATATACATTATTTTTTTACAATTTTACATACCACATCATTATTGAATCGATGTGTTTAAACTCCAAAAACGTTTGTTTAATAAACGTACAAGACTTTCTACCGGAAAATAAGTCTTTCTGATATGTAGAACAAAGAATTGTAATATGGTAGGATTTGTTTCAAAAGGTAGTTCGTCATTTGACGTTGCAGTGTAACTCGTTGCTATTAGAGGGAACTCATCGACGTCAACACTTTTTGTTATTAGCGTAGGACATTTCATCACTCTCTTCTTAATTATATTTATTTATTTACATTTCTTTCGGTCTTGATCATTAGACAACTTCGTCTATAAGCATAGAAATCTCCTAGATTGCGGTGAACCTCACCGCCAGGTAACAGATTAATCATGTTACGTCGAATGAAAATGGGAGACGGAACCGGGATTCGAACCCGGGACCTTGAGCTCTACGCGCTCATGCGCCTACCTCTGAGGTGGTCATTGGGTTTCACAAGTTGAATGAGAATGGTAGACGGGCCCGAGAGGCGAACGGGATGACGCAGTTGGTAGGCGCATGAGCGCGTAGAGCTCATGGTCCCGGGTTCGAATCCCGGTCCCGTCTCCCATTTTCATTCGACGTAACATGATTAATTCGTCTATAAGGTTACATTACAAGGGCCTTTGTAATACATACTCATTTCTTTACAACGCATCACCTATCAATCCTATTTTATCTACATATTCGTAAAATACATTATATTTCCTTTCAGTTTCCAACATTTTTCTCATATTCCTTATATTAAACATATCTATTGTACCGTAATCTTTTATAAACCATTTCCTATTTTCTGCGTATCTTCCACAATCCCACAATACATATTCTGCTTTTTCCGTTCCTGTGCTACAATGTGAACTATCAGCTTCAGATCTTTCTATTCTTTTCATGTAGTCTCGGAACTCCTCGTGTTCTGTCATTATCTCTACTAGTGCTGCGGATGGTTTAAACCATTTATTTCTTGTTGCGTATCTTACTGTATCGCTATATTCATATACTCTTCTTTTCTATGCTATTCTTCTGTGTTGTCTGCCATCCGTCAATTAAAATTCTTCAACCATTTGAAGCTTGCATTAATACGAGTTTTTTCATTGATAGATTTATTCGTGTGGAAAACACCTTTTAATCCGCCAGCCGCGCAGCTCCATATCACAGCAGTTACTATTGGTTTAATAGATTTTCCTCAGTATCAGTGAATGTGTTTCCTTGTTTCGGCCCTATACAATCAATGGTCGGCCCGTGGCGTAGTGCCTGGCGTACATGTCTTCTTGTTCTTCTTCTTCTGGTGACCCTGGCTCAAATCCTTTCCGATTCAAGTAGTGTTCGCGGTACTCCCGTTTCCCCTGGCAGTCTTCTCACAACAACATTCACTTATCATCGTTTCACCTCACTCGCATGTTCTTTTTTGTCATCCCCATCATTTAGGAGGCGGTGGTCGTGAGCAACGACCAAAATACAGAGGAGCCTCAACGCTGTGTCCCCGAAGCAGCAAATGCTGTTGGAAATCCTCTACCACAGAAGCAATTCTGACACGATTACATATAAACCGGTAATATCACTGTCGGTTATACTTACATTCGTCCATTATCACTTCGCCACCGCTGATTGTTTTTATCAAGTGACCTAATCACCGAATTTATTCCTCTCGTACTTTTCTGAGTATTTGTTGAATTTATTGGTGAGTGTGACCTCTTAGTTTTGGACGAAGTATAAAGTGAAAGTCATAGCCCTCCAGTAAAGTCAGAGAGAAATCGGGCAAACACTTCTTAACGTTTTGTGTGTGAAGCAGAAAATTCCTTCTGCTCCTATCTCATCTCCTCCTCCACCTCCCTTTGCTCTTACCTCATCACCATCTCCTCTTCCGATCTCCACACTAATTTCNCCTCCTATCTCTACACCCATTTCTTCTCCTTTCCCCGTTCTTTCACCTACTGCTTCCTCATCTCCCACGTCCTCATCTATTCCTCCATCCACATCTCCTGCCGCCTCCATACACAGTTACAACTTGCGCTCAGGAGTACGATGTGGTACTCGAAGGTGACAATCGCGAAAGGGTGCTGTGTGCGGGCTTCATCCGGAACTAGAAGCTGTACCAAATTCAAATTTCCCTCCTCAATCTAACGTCGATTCCATTTCTCGTAAAACACAAACACTTTGCAAAAATAAAACAATTATATTTCATCATAATGGCCAATCCCCTTCAAACAAATTGACAGTCATTAAAATTCTGGTACACGAAAATCCATTCGGTTTGCTATGCCTCGCAGAACATTAGCTTTCAACTAACAACATCAACGATACTGCTATTTCTAATTATTATTTAGCAAGTTCTTACTGTCGACAAAATTTTAAAAGAAAAAATCCGCACGGAGGTACGTGTATCTACGTTTGTAATGATATATTATATTCTCCACTGCCAGGCTACGAGAACTTCTGTGNTGCGTAGATAGTGTGTTCGAATTTTCTGCAGTTAATCTGACCGACACCGGTATTGTTGTTTTGTGTATTTATAGACCTCCTCATTCAGATCTTGATATATTTTTTCGAAACTTCGAAGTTGTTTTAAAACATATCACACATAAATCTACTAAATCTATCGTTATAATNAATATCGATTTCTTGAGTACATCCGACTCTGCACATTCACCAGTTAATCGATTCAAGAATCTTATCGACTCCTTCAACCTTATTACTACGATAAACGACCCCACTCGCCTCTCCGCCTCATCTCAAACATTGCTAGATCAAATTATAGTCAACAATGGAATCTCGTATCTCTATCAAGTGTTTATCGCCGGATACAGCGATCACATTTCTCAAGTATTGACGATTAGTAAAAAAAACTTAACCCACTTAAAATCCTTTACAAGTTTTCAAGACAATTTACTGACACAAATCAATCCATATTTATAAATTATTTGCGTGAAGAAACATGGAAAGATGTTTTCAATTGCCAAAATACCGACGACAAATTCAATGTATTTATCTCAATATTCCTAAAACATTACAACTCCAGCTTTCCCATAAAACGCAAGTTAATTAACACAAAGAAATATATTAGATGAATTACCCAAGGGATAAGAATTTCTTCAAAAAACAAACGCCGTTTTTATTATCTTTCAAAACTCTATAACCAACCACCCGAATTCCATGATTATTTTCGGAAATATAAGTCTATTCTTCAAAACGTAGTCTATGTAGCTAAAGTGATGGAAAACGACAGGCATATACTAAAATCGAACAACCGGATGAAAGCCATGTGGAATATTGTTAACAATTACACGTCAACTTCTGAAAATCGCGAAGAAAATGTTTCTCTTCTAAACGATGACAAAATCGTAACAAATCCTCAGGACATCGCAAAAAATTGTTTAATTCTCACTTCTCAAAAGTTGGTAATATAACGAACTCAATATATCCAAATCAATTTCCTCCAATTATATTCACCCACGTACCCAATTCTATGTTCACTTCCGAAGCTAACGCCAGTGAAGTCATGAGAATCATCAGCTCATTCAAAAACATATTTTCAATAGTCATAGATGGTATACTGGAGTTTATTGTTAAATTTTCGTCCCACGCTATATTAAATCCACTCGTAAATATTTTTAATAGTTCTTTGTCGGAAGGGGTGTTTCCCAACATATTTAAGCGAGCTTATGTGAATCCTTTACACAAGAAAGGAAACAAACTTAATATCGGAAATTACCGACCAATATCTCTACTATCCACTTTCTCAAAAATCCTAGAAAAGATGTTCTGTAAGCGTCTTTTAGATTTTTTATCAAAAAATAACATTCTCTTTGACGATCAACACGATTTTAAAATGTCCTTTTCCACTACAAGCGCCATATTTTCCTTCTTAAACGATATTACCACATCTCTTGACCGTGGAGAAAATCCTAAGGGTTTTTTATTTTCAATACATTACTTCCAGTTTAATGTAATGGGAGGGATCTACTTACCAACATTTATTTCTAGCAAATTTTGTATACTTTGGGAGAGTGAAATATACGTTCACAACAATTAAATACCATTTAACTTTTTAACAAAATTAGTTCAAGTTATCAGATATTACTCTACTCACATCCTATTTAGCGAAACATGAGGACAATCATCTCCAACCGATACTTCAAAGTTATAAAATATATGCAGAGGGAGGATTCAAGAAAAACAGGAATAATGTCATTTTCATAAAAAATTACACATGACGGTTTCAAGATTTTATTTCCTTACTTTACGAACGTTTACTTTTAATTCACAGATTTCTCGACGTATTTCATACAAGAGTTATTTCATGTCAACGTCTTCCCACACCGAGATAAAGGTTGTAACCCTCTAATTCAAAATCAACTACTGTTTTTCTGTTTGTTTTAATAGCCCATTTCGCTTTCCATTCACCATTGCTCTGAGGGTAATCATGCTCACTCATTTTGTGCATCCGTGCATAGTTGTATTTATATTCACCCTGGAAATAAAAGAACAACATTTTCAGAGCAAGACAAACATTTAATAAAGAAAAAAAATATTAGAAACAATTGTAGTAAAATAATGTTTATTATGTTCTATTGAATGAAAATGGAAGACGCGACTGGGCAACGATTTTGGGACCTTCAGCTTAAGACGCTAGTGTTTTATCCACTGCAATATTGCGTCCGCCCTTCGTCCCAGTCTACAATAGTCATTCAACTCGACCCATAGACAAGGTATCTCATTCCAAATTCTTGTACTTGTTTCAAGCGATGTTTGATGTTTAATGAAGTATTTAAAATTCGATATAGTTTCTTTTTTCACCTCAAAATATGACTGCGTAATTATTTCAAAATCAAATTAAATTCAATATGTTGTTTCTTTAAAACAAAGGGATGTGGAGTCCAAGAAAGTTTGGTCAAAAAGACGAACAAATTAGTTTGAAGTTTTACATCCTTTTTTTGTTTTTGTTTTTGAAACCAAACATTTGTATTTTTAGTGCAAGAAGTTGTACAATCTCACTAAATAGATGAGAATAACTAGGCGCTATTTTAATATCATAATGAATTTATCTCAAGCATTCCTACAAATATTTGTTTAATTTTAATCACCTAAATACAATATAAAATTCGAAGATAATAAACTAATACATGTTTTAAAATTAAATTCGGATTACCGGATTCAATATTACACAATATTTATAAAATAATTTTACGCAATATTCAATATCTATGCTTCCGAGGGTAGTTGATGGTACAAAAGTCATTCTGCTGTTTCTACGTCCATTTATCTTCATCTAAGTAACATAAAAATTCGAGAAATATAATTAAAATTAAATGTGAAATGAAAATTCTTCGAATACTTTACTCACTGGCTTTATGGTGTTATCGCTCAAATCTATTTCTTCTGCTGACTCCAAGAACCCTTTCAAGTCCCAAGCTGGAGCCACCGTATTATCCGTATTTTCCAACACATCTTGCAAAGATGTCATGTTTGCTGTGCGATAATTAGATGGGCCATAATTATATTCAAAGAACACCTGGGAAGAAATATGAGAAGATTAATTTTATTCTTACGAAAAGTAATGCATCAGCTAAAAGAATGGAAAGGGAGAGAATATCGCATGCTTGATTTACACTGTACACCGGGTTCATGTGAAAATTTTTATTTTCTCTATAATTTATCGTTCGTTAAAGTGAGAGTATTAAAAATTAGTTTGTACACTTACAAAACTAGTGTTATATCTCATTTGTGATATACAGCGTAAGTACAAAAAAACACATTTCTCCCCACATTATCCCTATAATACCGAAACGTGGGTGAAGCTTCTTTATTAAAAAAGCAATATCTTCCTTTCTTTAGTAGATTCTTTCCTCTGCTTTGAATTCATTAAAGCCGAAGCCACAAAAGTTAGATTAAGTAAGACACGTGGGGAATAACTGTGCCAGTTATTAATTTTCTTAAATTTGGAAAATAAATTTTTTGAAATAACGTCTTTTATACACATTAATTCTACTTTTGGGCACTTAATCGGTATTGATGGGATGATCTCATGATTTTTTCCAAAGAAAAAAAGAATGTTTTTTCACTTTCAAGTTGAATATGAATTATTGTTTTATTAGAATTTTTTGAAATGAAATGTAAATAAAAACTTTGTATAAATAAAGCTGTTAGAAACCGTGTGTGACCACGGAGAAGATAATAAACTAAGTTACTCTCCGATTTCAACAATGGGGTCTTCCCATCGCATACGATCATTGACACAAGAGTGAAATTAATGTTTATAAAATAAATTATTTGATTAATACGTTGCGTTATTCATTTATTATTCAAATATGAATCGTTGATATTTTATATAGTAAAAATTCGAGATTTATAAAACAAAAGTATTAATGTTATTCTCACCTAAGGAAAATCCCTCACTACTCGAAGGAAACGAGATTCATCTGGGCGAGAATATGGTTCCAGAAATAATGTTCACAACCGTGCTAAGGTTGCGTACAGAAATAAACTCTTAAAAATAAAAAGGACTAAAAACAACATGCATGAGAAAAGAAATTTAATCAGAATCTACAATGCTATAACAATGACGTGAAAAATTCTAAATTAAATTATAACACCTTCATTGACTGAAATCATATGGTAGAACACATTTACTAAAATAGACTGAAACTCGAATTAAATTCTTTTATTAAAATCAGTACATTCTTTCTCACTGTTGCAACACTAGTGCACTAGAAAGCTTTGAACCGCGGATTTGAAGAGATATAATTAATTTCTTTTCCCTATATATATTTTTGTAAAGGAATTATACAAAATTACGCCTGAATGAGCCCAGCGAGAAAAGTCTTGACTTACAAAGGTGAATAAAATTCGTTATGCGAAGTACTATTTCTTAGTTGAAAATTCAGATATTCAATGTGACAATTCCATTTGAGATTGTCCTGAATTAGGATCACTAAAAATTTCATTGGCAGCTTTAATTTGGTTTCGGTTTGTCGAATTTGATGTACGAGAAAGAGTTTTTGTAATACTATTGCGAAATGACGTGAATATAGTTTTTTTTCTATTAACAATGAGATGATTTTAATAAAACCAATATAACAGGTTACCAGAACTTTATTCTCATTGGCATGTTTACATAATAACATTATGTCATCAACTAAGTGCTTCGTTTTGCAAATCTATGTAGTGGATATATCGTATGCATTTAATAAAGAGAGCATAGGGTCTAACATTGAATCTTGAGGAACTCCGCAAAAACGTTGCTCTGTTTCTGAAAAATAATACTGAAATACTTCATTACGGGAAATTTCAACTTGCTGATGCCTTTTTTTTCACGTATTAATTAGCCATTGATAAGCTTATTCGCAAATGTCAGGGTTATGGGTTGATTATGTCCGACATCACGTTTATTTATGTTCACGTATAATTAATTTACTTTAGCTCACATAAATATATCAGAAAACAAACCTTCTGATAAAGAGCTATGTGAAATACATTCTCTCATCTTTTCAATAACACGAGAGCGAGATTTTACTATATACTCACGTAGATCATTTATTCCTGCTGAAAAGTTTTACTGAACCAATGCCATTCATAACTTCACTGGCGTTAGAGTCGGAAGTGAACATGCTAGAATGCGGAAGGTGTGTGGATGTATTTGTTATACACTGATATTGAGTTACTGATTTGCATTATTACCTCCTTCTAATAAATGAAAATAAGATAAAACTTTTGATATCCTTTAGATTTGATACGAATTTGCTATCGTATAGTAGGAAACTGGATCCCCTCCGATTTTCTAAAGGATATTTGTAAATTTTAACAATATTCCTTATGGTAAGGGTCCCGTTGATCAATTTCAGAATCTTCCTGTCATTTTCAATTCATTTACCTGCATAGACAACTTTTCTACAGTCATTAATTTACGTAAATAATCACGAAATTATGGTTTGTTGCTAAGTTTAGGTAGAAAATATAAATGACTATTCTGTTGAAGAAATTCTTCTCTCTCGTGCTGTCCATGCCTTATGACTGTTTACTTTAGTTTATTGGTTCTATGTAGTACTTCTATGTAGTAGTGTTCCGTGTTGTAGTTAAATGAGAACATTTCATTATTTCTGACGCGAGCGTGCGTCTGAATAGTAAATGTCCAAGTCGACGTGAATGAATTTCTCAGAGACGGTCGTCATACTACAACGGACCGAATCAAGAAGAAATTAATAGGTGCGTCTGTGTATAGTACAATTCGACAGTCTATACGTTTACAGGTGCAGAAGAGCGTGTCACGTGTATGAACCAATATGTCTTTTCCTGACAAGGACACCGCCACGCCCGCTGAGGTTCAGAATACCGAGCCAATCCTGGTCAAAGATTACCTTGACGCTCAGACGTCCAGCTGTTGTCGTCGCTTCATTCACTGTTAGAAGCAATTACTACCCACGTTGAGATCTATCTAATTTTTCATGTTTTTAAATGCGTCAAGTATAATAGCTAGTCATTTAGTTGTGTTGATCAGGCGATCTTGTTATACACTAACTGACATTAATTTCTGCGCAGAACAGCGTTCATTTAGACGCAAAGTTAATTAAGAGCGCTACGAGCCCTGTTAATACTTTTGGAAGAAAAGTGGTTTTTAGTGAGAATATGTGAATGCATTGAAGAAACTGTATTGGATTTTTGTGTTTGACATTACATCATTTTTTAATAAATAAATATAAATTTATATGTGCTAAATTTTTTCTTAATGATATACGGGAACTTGTCTTAAAAAGACTAATAATTTGGAATTTTCCTGAATCCATGCCCTGACTCATGTTAAATAAACGAAGAATAAATAAATAAATAATAATAATAATAAAACATAATATAAAGAAGTATTGGCGCGTTACAATATATAAATGTGTGTTTGTGTGTATTTTATGCGCTCACACTCTATCCACTCGTTTGTGATAAAGCTGTAGCAAATTGTTAAAAACTATTACTATTGAATACACAATTCTTTAAGATGCAAAATATCATACTTACATTTCGAATACCGCTGAAGTCCATAATCAGCTATTATAACAAAATATGAAATATGCTCTTTTGAAAAAGGGAAGTAAATGGGTTCAAATTTCTAAAAAGACAGATATTAATATTGATATAATATATTTAAGATTGCTAAAATCAGTAATGGCTTTTCTAAAACGATAAAGTCCACAATACGCCCGTATGAACTACAGCACCGCTAGGGATCGAAGAAAACAATAATTAAGTTGATAATAAACACGAAATCGTGTGAGTCTAAATTCAGCCATAATCGAACTATGACACAACTAGCGCCTTTTGAGAAGGAGATAGAAAGAGATTCACGAGTAAAATAGTAAAAATCTAACTTTGAGAAATAAGGAAGATAAAATCGCACCTGATCCTTACTTTTAGGTTTGATGATATATTTCATTTAAACTACTAATGACGTTAAGTCAAGTTGAGATGATATTAGCATATAGTCTCCTTCGACCAGCAGATGGAAAGAGTGATACGGAAAAATTATAATTAGTATTTTACGGAAAAAAACTATAATTAGTGTCGAGCTAAATAATTTGGTGTATTGTGAGATAAATATTTGTAGTTCGACGACATTATTTAGTTTTTAAAACTTCATGAGGTGCACAAAACCACTAGATTTGCGGCTAGGGAAAAGGGAGAACCAAAAATTAACAAAAATTCCCCCCAAAAAATTACTTTACGAAAATCCACCGACAAGGGTATAAATAAGTATTGGAATTTCGTATTGCAAGTACTATGTTTTTAATGTTGAAGATATTAATATTTCATTTAGATTAGCTGTATGATTTGCGTATCTAGAAAAGTAAAGAGACACGTTTATGTAGTGCTTTCTTTATCCATTTTTCTTTTTTGTTGATATATGTTCTGTGTTTACTGAGTCATAATTCATATTTATAAAAAGTCATACCATTAGACATTGGCTAAAATTCTACTTATTACTTAACTTGCGATATTTATTTTTTACAAAAGCAATTAGTGTACATTGTTGAAAACATTTCCTAATAATCTTAGTCCTCAATTCTGGTGTTTTGCCCGAACACGAAAATAATCACGTTGAAAATCCGTTGTGAGGAAAAGGATACTATGTAAAAATTATCGGAAATCACACGCGTGATGGGTGTAAAGGTTTTGGTTTAGCTGAAGCTATAGACAATCAGAAACTATCAAATATAAATGGCTAACATTCTCAGTGTATTGTAATGGCAGTGTGAAAAAGAATAATGTTGCACGGATATTAAAAAATTCACGTGAGCAAAACAATGAAAGATTGGAAATAATAAAAGAAAGTGACACCTTTAAAAGCATATTATTTTATCGTATTGATATATTTGTAAATTTTCTCACCATAGCGTCACTTGGAATTTCCTTCTTCACTGACATTGTTCCCACAAAACTTGTATTTGTATCGTCACCCAGAAGAAAAACAATGTAGCAATCATCATCATAGTATAGTTCACCATCTTCATAATTAGCAACACAATCTGAAGAAAGTTTTTCGATAATACTGTAATCTGCCTAAAATAAGAAAAAAAATATCAGTTGGTTAGTTAAACGTACCTGTCTAGAGATACTGTTTGACATATATTTCTTCTGTTTGTCTCTATGAAAAAAAAACGTATGTGAAACATGTAGACACATGACAATGGCTACGGGCTGGTTAAATAGAAACTGTCTGTTTCCTAGCGCATCGCCATTTTCATCTTTCTGCAGATATCACATATCTATTCCAAGTGTAGATACACGAGAGAAATATTCTGTACAATCCAAAGATTGTCAAAGTTCTTTCATTTATATGAATTGGGATCTCATGCCCAATCCTGAGATTCTCATTTCTGTGCTGTTTACTCAGTGCACAGTTGTGAATGGCGAACGTATGGTGAAGCAGTAAATAAACCCTGCGATCAAAGCAGGAGACCTAAGAAAGTTTCCCTCTTTTGCATGTGCCTGCAAAAGTGATGATAAAGATAAATTTTGTTCCTTCGATAGTCAGGGTAATTATACAAAATAGGATAGCATAGTTAATAGATGTTGGGAAGCAAATATTAAACGTACATATTTATTTTAGCAATACAATTAAATTTCAGATTTTTTAATTTTCCTCCTACTGGTCTTTCACTTATCTACGTAGGTCTACGTCTTCGTCTACGGTACATCATGTTAATCCGAGGAGAAAAGACTGCGATCATTCTCTACGTGGCAGAAAAAGGCTAGACCCCGGTACGACTTTTAATATATTGGAGAAACTACTTTTCCGATATTTCTGTTTTAGTCAAGGTATGGCGCGAATAAATTTTGTTGAAACTATAGATGAAAGACATTTTCTATTATTGTCTCTAGACATTTCCGCAAAAAATAGGTACTTTGATTCACATTCGATTTCAAATTCCCATGTTACTTAGGAAAATGTGCAGTTAAACAAAAATTGATAGTTATTAGAAAGATGTATTAAATAATAAAACCGAATAATATTAAAAACAATAATATAGCATTAGTACTTTCTAAAGATGAGCAACAAAATCAATTTTATACAATGTAAAATGATCTCACAATATCCTCTATGTTTTGAGATGCAATCGAATCAAATTACGCGTCAGGATACTGCTATATACACACATATGAGACTACGTAAAATGTTGGTTTAAATTTGACTAATTTCTCGCTAGATAACCCTAAGTGTATCGAGTAGTCCGAATTTTGAAAAAATCGAACGTAAAAATTACAGTTTCATATGTCATCCGTTGGTACAGACTGAATTATATTCACTAATTGTGCCAAAATGAAAACCTCTCCGTACCCTAGTTAATCCATCCCTGTAAAAAGGTCTGGTTTTGAGATGTTCTGCATCTATTTAGAATGGAGCAGGACTAATAAATATATCTCGGTAAAGTATTTCCACATCGATACAAAAACTCCAGGAACAACATATTTGCGAAACTATGCAAAGTTTTACGGCAGAATTTTAAACTTCAAATGTAATATTTTGTGACTTAATTTTAAACATCTTTAACTCTTTCTTGATTCTACAAATAAAACACATCTACCCACACCTATTTCTCTTCTTTTCTTAAATCTTCTCCAGGTGACGTTCCTGGACATATGTTCAAGTGTATTTTCGTTCTTATTAATGTTCTCTACATTATTTCAATATTTTACGTTAAGTTACAAAAACTATGTAGTACAGATGCATTGAATTGTTCGTAAATACATCAAACGGATAAGAACGTACGCTACTCGTGCGGTCGCGGGACATAGTACTCGATCAAAACAGTTGAAAATATTTACCTTCCCTGATATACTTGATGGTAACATAATGGTGAGGCCAGCAATAGCCAGAAAAACCATTAGCTTGTCCATAGTTAACAAAGCTTGTTCGGAACAAACAAAAGATTGTCCATCCACTATTTGTACCTGCCTTTATATCCTAAAAATTTCAACATAACTCTTGTTTTTATGAAAATCTAATCTACTTACATTTGTGCAACTTAGATAAAATGTAATCATTCGCGCAACACTAGTTACAGGAAATTTTAGTTATCTTTGAAGAATAATTATTTCAATAATTTTAAACTTATCAATATCCACCGAAGATTGTCAGTGAAAAAATAATTTGCGCAACTACTTGCTGTTTAAAGGTGTTACGAATTAACTACTCTACTCCGGAGACATTTGAATATTTTCCGTTCCCCTATTGCTTCCCGGGACAATTTCATAGAGCATCATTGATCCATGGGAGAATAATATCCATCATTTTATTAATAAACTTAAATAAACTTTATTGTCAAAAGAAGCAGACGCAAACTGCGTATGACACAAATTATTCAATTAATACGTACTGTTATCCATTAAATATTCAAGATAAATTGTAGATATAAGAAAAGTGAAAATTCCATCATAATAAAAGAAATGTATTAAGGATATTCCCGCCCAAGGAAAATCCTTCATTACCCTGAGCAAAACCGGAGTACAATGCATGCCACGATACAATACTTCTTAGAAGAACGGTATAATCTGTAAAATTGTTCTCTTCCGCTAAATTTCATTCGTATTAGTCCAAACCATACGAAAACATATTTACACCTGAAAACAAGATGTGATTTTTTATTTACAAAATCTAAAAAAACCGGTAGGAATTAGTTTTTTTGAAAAAGCGAATTACATACATATGATGTATTGTTATGTCTATTATCTAAAAAAAATCCTTTTTATGTTAGCTATGAAGTGTTGCAACATTATGTAAACGTTGAATGCCAAGGGTAAAACGGAAAGCACCTTTTGGAAATTTTAAATGACCATAACTAAAATGACAAAATAACAGATACGCCTAGCCTTACCAACGTTAAAACATAAAAGAACGAATTAATACTTTAATTGCTTCTGTAGTAATTATATCGACATTATTACACATACTGATTTATAAACTATTCAGGAGTCACAACGTCTGTGTAAAAAAAATTTTTTCTTATTCGTTAAAAAAAATTACACCAACGAAGATCGCGCCCCCTTCTCGTATTAAGTATATTTCATGTCCCGCCATGTCATGAACATCAATTTCATGTAAAGAAAGCATCGTTTCTAGTCCCTGCTGACAAGACGTTCCTATACAAACAGCATTCAACATTAAAAAAGACAAAATGCAACCTTTACTTTTCACAATCTTGTCAAGTTCTGTGCTAATGATTTTCATTTTTTAAACAAATATGTCTATTAAAACCAACTTTGACGTTTCACGGCCATTTAACAAAGGTGAAATCATAACCTAAATTTTTTCCTTTTTAAAAAGCAGTTATAAACTGCGTAGATTACGTGGAGGAATATTAACCCATTTAATCCTTAAGATAAGTAAAAGAAAGTTAATGATGTGTGTTTATATAATTAGAATACAAAAAAAATTGTATTAAATAGAATATATTACAAATACGTAGTTTTATCAAATCTTAAATTATTTGGAAAAAAGATTTATAATTCGTAATTATTAAATATAGCAAATTTTGAATTAGTTATTTCTATAGAATTAATACAAGAGCAGACCCTTGGCAATATTTATATATTTTAATTCTGTGGGAAAAGAAATTAATAGACCAATTCTCGAATCATATGGTCCTGTTTGGTAAATACTGTATGGACACTACAATACCATGAATATTAACTCTTTTGCGTTTCATATTTTTTCTACAATGTTTAAGAACTACGCTCTATAAAGTACGTCAATGTGCAGTTCTATGGAAATGCAATAAATAATCTTGGGCCTCACAGTTACATGTGTTTCAAGACGCAGCAAATCCTGATGTTGCCGCATATTGGCTACTCTCCGAATATACCATTGTGGACATGACAGACACATACTTATTGTAAATTTCATATCTTAACAAATTTCCTACTTTATTTTCACCGGCATTAAGGAACCGTACTCGTGCAGTAGAAAATCAAGTTGGGGAGATGAACTTTCGAGTACTCTTAGTCACTTCAAGGAAAAAAAGTCATATATACTCAAAGAAATAGAATTCTAACGTCACTTAAAGGACAAATGAAAAAATATCTATGAACAGTATATTTGTGATACTTCGTCTTAACGGGAAACAAAAAAAATATTATGAACTCGTTGTAATATAACAACAGTAACTAGAAGAAAAATAATAAAAGATGATGAATGGAAAATATATAAACTCAATATTTACAAAGAACCTCTTTTGAATACGTAAAGCGATTTTTCAATAGAATGGATACAAAAACAAAACATTGATTTTTAAGAAATAGAAGGATGAAGAGAAACTTGAATTTGCAATTACGGTTCTGACAATGAGGCAAAGCTTCCACGTAACGTTTATTTGAGTAAGGGAACCGGGAAGGAGGAAGATTGCTTATGACCACGTTGAGGACAATAAAGTAAATCAATGCAACTAATAAGTCCAGTGCGTTCCCGTTTATATATCTGTTCCTTCAGTTAGATTTGAAGCAGAATAACATTACTTCCAGTATAATTGACTTCACCTACCTACTACATCCTGGTTCAGATCATGTGACCCACGCTTCCAGCTAACCATTATTTAAGTCGGGGAATTGGGAAGGAGAGATGTTGGGTTTGCGGGAAAATCATCGTACGGCGTCTAGAGTATGTGAGGGAAACCACAATGACTTCTACCCAACTTTATCGGAATCTCGTGTTCCGCTCAGCTATATACTGGGCGCGAAGACGCTACCATTACACGATCGCTTTCGGTTTGTTTGAAATCATAAAAAAGGGAAGGAAAACCAAATTTATTTTATTAATGTAACAAGTATATGCCCGATGTTATACACACACATATATGTTATCTTAAGTTTTGCAGGAAACTTGACAAATTCCTTGTGTTTATGTTCCAGACTAATAAGCAGGTTATTGAAAAGTGATTGCAAAAATAATATTCTTTTCATAATTACAGAAAGAAGACGTTTTCTATTACGAGCGTCATCAAAATAAAACTACTTAAATCAGGGCTAATAGCGTAACGGAAACATATTCTGCTGTTGGAATTCTCCACAAAACTTTGCGTCACACAGCAGTATGCTGGTGTACATACGTTAGCCAGACACGACAGACCAAAACAGGTCAAAATTCCATTGACACAATAGTGTAAAAGATTAATGAACTGTGTTTTATATATTTCAGTAGAGATATCACATTCGACCAAACATGGTTCTTCGTACACAAGGGAATATCAGGAGACGAAGAATCAGTCTTAACCGCAAATGCAGCTACTAAATCTTTGAAATAGCAAATGGTATCTACGGAATTTAAAAACAAACTATTCAAGTCAATATTCTAAAAACAATAGGATGTAAATCAAAATCTACAAAGTTACAGTTTGTTAGAAAATTCGCTACAGAAGGTTGCTTTCCTAAATTCATCACACCAAGAAGAGGCCAAACTATTTTAACTAGGTTGCGGATTGGTCAATTTAATCTCTATCACATTCACTTGATGAAGACGACGGACCCAGTGCCTCGTCCATTTTGTGAAGACCATGTCGACCCCATACCACATCTTCCTTTGTCCTGAATTTAAAAATAATTTCGGAGCACATCCAGCAATGCTCTGCAGGTACTCTTAGGGCACTTACCAGTAGATTTGCAACTCCATAATTATCATTTCAGAGCAAAGATACGACGAGGTGAAACGGTGCAGTTAGGAGATATACGGATAGATAAAAGAAGTGATAGATAGTAATGAAAAATGAGTAATGAATAAGTAAATTGTTGGAATATAAGATGGGAGAACGCGAATGGGAATAATCACTTATAAATTCAAAACAGATGTAAGATTCAGCTATAAGAATAGAAAATGCTTCCAACCAACACCTGTTGATAAGGTATTAACAGGACTTGGAAGTTTCAAATCTTATTTGTTTAAAGGAAATTAACGACAAGCAAATGGTGTACATGTTGCAAGGAATATGAAACGGTGAATTATACATTACATAAGTGTGCAATAGTTGATGAAGAAAGAGCACGATGGATAGGAGACCTAAAATATGGCATGGGGTATGTGGCAATGAGGATTGGACAAGATACATATCTAATGAGTAAATATACCCTGAATTTGAAGAGTACGACAAATATAGTTATGAGTGTGAAGAAAGAATGCTGGTAGAAAGTTCCTCACATTCTCGTTTTAGGGATTGGAAACATATATAGTGTATTAAAATATATGCTAAAAAAAGAATAGTCATGTATGGAAATAACAAAAAGAATAAACACAACAACTGGGTAGAAAATATAAAAAAAGAAATTGGAAGAGTGATGAAAAACAAGACTGAACAAGAAACCAACAGGGAATGAAAATATTCAGAGAGAAAGAAAAAACCTACGTAGTAGCCAAAGGGTCGAAAAACCAGGTTCAAAAATAATTACAAAGAAAAAAATTTCACGTGTTTCAAACAACACGTAAAATATTATACTCCGGTAAATTCGTGTAATAAAGATATTATTACACGCAGAACCCCCCCTATTTTGCATTATTACAGATTTACTTAATTTACTTTTTAATTTTACTATACTAATTCAATTACCAAATTTACCTTATCATTGACATGTCAGAGTTTTGGTTTTGTGCATATTCAATTTATTCATTTTTTTTCACTTTTTATTTTGCAACTAATTGAAATATTTTTACGTGATGTAGAATAACAAAGTTCTGTAAGGAAGGTTATGACCTAAGTAATTCAGGGTAGAATGAATTAACCCACCCCGGAAACACCACCTTAACGAAAAACTGCATGTACGCGTAGCGATTGTTTGCGTAAGTCAATGAAGCTGAGAGCTATGACAACGGTAGTGTAACTACCAGAATAATCTCCCAAACCGGAAAGGTCTCTGCGGAGTTACCACACAAAGTGAGTCCCCCAACGACCTATTTTCCCCATCCAGTGCCACTTTCTTACTACTTGCTGCCTTGTAGGAGTGCGAGGGATCCCCAAAGCCTATGGGAAGGAAAATCCCGAACATTAGCAGCGGGGCCACAAGTTGTAAGATGGCAGTCCCGTCAGTGAATTCAAGGGAGATTGGCGTGGTGCCACGTTTGGTTTTAAATCTCGTTACCACGAAACCACAAGAAGGAAGTAATGAAAGCCGGGAAACGGTTATAAAACGACACAAGCAAATAATTTAGAATAATGATATGGGAATTGCCACATGGAATAGAAGAGGTATTTTACAACCGGTTACAAGTAAATCATCTAAATGATACTCTAAAGAAATAGGTAGTAAATATAGCAGTTGTAAAAAAAAAAACGATAAAGGAAAGAGGAGAAAAAGCAATTGGATTGTATATTGATCAACAGTGGACATAAGAAGTATATACTGGCAACAAAGTTTATGGTGAAGAAGAAATCGAAGTCCGCGATAATTTGAAATGAAACAATACATGAAAAGATAAGTGTATTGGTATTGAAAGGAAAATTTAAAAATTGATCTTGCATAGTAAAAAGATAAGGAATAATTTTATTGAAAACTGGGACAAGTATGTATGTGAGAACATGCAAACTAGTGTGTTAGAACATACATACTAGGACAAGTATGTATGTTAGAACATACATGCACGTTAGAATATATGTATGTTAGAACATACCAAGAGGTGATACAACTAATATGCAGAATGAATTCAATGCTAAAATTGGGTGCGAATAGAGTCAAACGCCGACAATAAGTAAGCAAAATAAACACGATTCATGCAATGAAAACAGCATAAGAGCATTTAGGTAAGGTATTAGAAATGTGCCGAGTGTAAGAAAAACCTAATTAATCCGCGAGGAATGGAATAAAGGATCATGGGTTTCACTAGACAAACTGTACGTTATTCAAACAGATCAAGTAATGATAAGCAGCACGTATGCAACAAACATCATAGATGTGAGAAGTAACCGAAGTGCTTGTTCTCAAAGTGACTATTTTACGGTAAAATCGCGTGTAAGACAAATGAATTGAGTTGAGGCAAGGAAAGACAAATACAAGTAATTTAGTTACGGAATTGAACATTTTAGAGAAAGGAAGAAACATGAAATATTAAGAGCAACTGTAGAGGAAGAATGAGGCAAAGTGGGTGCGAATAGAAACACAATCGAAGAAAAATTCAATGTTTTAAACCAGTGTTACACGAAGAAGCTGAGGAGGTTTTTGGTAAAAGAGAAGGCAAGGAAAAGAAAAAATGGTATGATTAGGAACATAAAAACGTAAATAGGAAAACACAAGCTAGGAAGCTATATCACATAAACTCAAGCTACGGAAGAGAAATATCAGGAAAGAGGGAAGGAAGCAAAGTGGATATGTGGGCAATAGAAAAGGGTTTGACACAGAAGGAATATACTAGATTTACTGACAGTTAATTATAAAAAGTAAAGTCGAAGAACCCAAGAAGGGGTACAGAACGTAAGAATGGGATTCAAAAGAAGGACGATATTTTTCAAAGGCAAACAAGGATATTTGTTTGGTGGTGAGAAAGAACACCGAGAAAAATGAAAGGAGCACATTCAAGAGCAATTGAATAGTAATGAGGGGAATGAAAAGGATGATCTACCCCATATTGAAGGTAGAAGTTAAGAAATAAATATTTAAGCTTCATATATATTCTCGCGTGGTTACATGCAGCGGCACTCGCGCAGGCATTTAAACATCGCGCCGGTCTCAAACTCGTGACTCAGTTCAATGCGCCAATATAAGCCCGATGCTCCTATCATCTAGGCAGTCTCTCTGCCACTCCTGGCAGATTGGTTGTCGCAAGAAGCCGAGCACATTGCCACTCCTTACCCGTCTCCGCAGAGTTCAGGATAGACCAAAACCGGCTCCTACTCTAGTCCTAGTCATGTGATCTACCAGGCTTCACGACACTAGGTCCAGTGTCTTACAACCACTGATCTCCTCATTCGTCTCGGACCGCCCGCATGCAAAGCACGCCGGCTCTATCCTTCAATGAAACCATTTGGGCGATTCACTGTCTCTACCGGAGCTCTGGGTCGCTGCCAAAGCTCGACTACGTAAGTGTAATTCAAGACTGAATAAAAAGCTGTCGGAAATATTGGACAAACCCCTTATATTGCTCCCTCTCGTCCTTTCATCAAATAGACTAGGGGTAGATAAGTCCTGAATGACATAACATCTAACTACGTCGTAGGTGGGATTTCAAAAATACCCGCAAAACAATCCTTTCCACGCCACGTGAGAATATAAGGATTTGTATAGAATTAATGAAAAACTGTTAAGCTCCCGGATAAAATGGAATAAGTAAAATATTAATTCAATAATTTTTTTTCAGGATAAAATACATGGAAAGAATTTGTAAAATCATTTGTAAGAAATATGAAGAGAAAAGAATATCTCGAAAAAATATATATATATTTAATTGCTGTAAATTTAACTATGTACAAAATATGTGACAAAGCATACCTTAATAATTGAAAATGAATAGCATAATTGAATGCGTTATATAAAATCTTTTCATCAATTTTATCGGAATGTTTAAAGGTGTATACTGGCGAAATTCTTAAAAAGTACCAGAGAGGCTTTACACAGAACAGATCTACGTTGGATCAAGTATTTACGCTTTGAATAATAATGGGAAAGAACTATAAATATATCATAGATTTAAATACGTTATTTGTTGATTTCAAGCCAGCTTATGATAGCGAGGTTAGAGACAACATATTAAAGACAACGGTTGACTTCGGAATATCGCACCAATTAGTGTGTCTTATCAATTGCACACTAAAGTGCACCTTCACTAAAGTAAAGATACGAGGAAAACTCACGGAAGCATTCAGTATTAACAAGGTGACCCAATATCACGTGCGATCTATTAAATATCGCTCTGGAATAAGACACAAGACAAATAAGTAGGGATACCAGAGGAACAATATATAAAAGGATTCACGACTACCTTGCCTATGCAGATGATGTCGTCAAGTTAGCATGACGCCGAGGCACTCTAAAGATATCCTACGAAATGTTTGAAGAGGCAGCTTATGACATGAAACTAGAAATAAACCAAACTAAAACCAAACACTTCATAACATTTAGAAAATTTGTGTCTAGGGAATTGAATGGAGGGATAGGAGTTTTGAGAGAGTAAACATAATAAATACTTTGATGTAATTGTTATTGATACAAATGAAAAAAACTGACGAGATAAACGCTAGGGTTATGTTAGAAAAAAGATTAAATTTTGTTTTAAATACTATTTTAAAAACCAAAGATGTATCTCGCAAAGTGAAAGTTATGATATATCATATCATAATTAGAACTGTGGTGCTTTACGGATATGAGGCATGGGTTTTAAACACTAAAGATCAATTAATCCTAAAAATATTGAGGAAAATTTATAGCCTCGTTAATCAGGGTGATAGATGGAATACAGGATTCAATTATAAACTGTATCAACTTTACAAATAACCAAACTTCATTGGTACAATTAAGAAAATTGATTCCTATGATTTGGAAAACGTGGCGAGAATGGTAAAAATTCGATATCCTCATACCGCCTGAGAATGACTTCCGGGAGGCAAGAGAGGAAAGCAAAAACAAACAAACATGGAACGATGATGTGGAGAACGATCTGAGAACGCTGGGAATAAGTAGCTAGAGGATGACGATGTGGGATAGGAAAGAATGGAGACGGATTGCTGAAGAGGCCAAGGCTCTACACTAGTTGTTAGGTCAGAGGAAGAAGAAGAAGTATAAAAGAAATGATCAAATGAATTCTGGGTAGATTTGTGTAAAATATTGATTAGAAAAATATACGTCACATCATTTTTTCAATTTTCAATACATTACTTGCAGTTCTATGTAATGGTGAGAGTTTTACTTACCAACATTTATTTATAGCAAAGTTTGTATACTTTGGCAGAGTGAAATATCACGTTCAAAATAATTTAATGAAATTCAACTTGTTACCAAGATAGGTACAAATTAACAGATATTACTCTAGTCGCATCTGATTTAGAAAAAACATTACGACAATCATCTTCAGCCGATACTTCAAATGTATAAATATATGCAGAGGAAGGAGTCAAGCGATACAGAGGTATATGGTCATTTTTAGAAAAACTAGATATGATTGTTTCAACCTTCTATTTCTTTACTTTACAAATGTTAACTATTGATTTACAGATTTCTGGACATATTTCATACAAGAGTTATTTCATGTCAACGTCCGAACGCACCTTAATTAAAAGTTGTTACCCTCTAATACAAAATCAACTACTGTTTTTCTGTTTGTTTTAATAGCCCAATTCGCTTTCCATTTACCAAAGCTCTGAGGGTAATCATTTTGTGCTCTGAGGGTTATTCATTTTGTGCATCCGTTCATGGTTGAATTTATATTCACCCTGGAAATAAACGAACAATATATTCAGTGCCATACAAACAATCAATAAAGAAATTTAAATTATTAGGCAAAAATTGTAGTAAGATAATATTTATTATGTTCTATTAAATGAAAATAGAAGATGCGGCAGAGGAACGATTTTGAGATCTTCAGCTTAAGGCTCTAGTGTTTTATCCACTGTAATAATTTGTACCATCCCTCTACAGAGATGATATTATCCAGACGCTTTTTTTAATATCATAATGAATTTATCTCTAACATTCCTACAAATAATTGTTTAAATTCAGTTACCTAAATACAGTCTAAAATTCCCAGAAAATAAAATAATACATTAAAAAAATTTAATTATAATTACTAAAAATTCAATATTACACAATATTTATGAAATAATATTACGAATTATTCAGTATCTAGCCTTAATCGAACTATGGCAAAACTAGCGAACTTTGGGAAGGAGGTGGAAAGAGATTAACAATTAAAAATAGTGGAAATCTAACTTTGAGATATAAGAAATTGAAAATTGCACCTGATCCATACTTCTAGGTTTGATGATATTTTCATTTAAACTACTAATGACGCTATGTCAAGTTGAGATAACATTGGCGTATAGTGTCCTTAGACATGCGGATGGAAGAAGTGATACGGGAGAATTATAATAAGTCTTTTTACGAAAAGAGACATATTGGGGATAAGTCAAATGTGTTTGTGTATTCTGAGATGAATATTTGTAGTTCAACGACATTATTTTGGTTTGAAAACTTCATGAAGTGCACTAAACCACTAGATGTGGAGGTTGGGAAAAAGATGAAACGAAAAATAACGCACGACAAAACATTACTTAACGAAAATCTACCGATAAGGATGTCAAATAAGGAGTGGAAATTTGTATGGAAGTACTATGTTTTTAATGTTGAAAATAATAATATTGAATTTATATTAGCTTATGATTGTTTTCCTTATCCATTGTTCCTTTTTGTTCATATAGGTACTTTTTTTACTAATTTATAATTCATATTTTCAAAATGTCATACTTTTGGACATTGGCTAACTTTCTTCTTATTTCTATAACTCGCAATATTTATTTTTTAACATAAGCAATTTTTGTACGTCGTTGAAAACATTTCCTAATAGACTTAGTAAAGAATTGCATGGTTTTTCCCGAACGTGAAAATAATCACGTTGAAAATCTGTAGTGAGAAATGACGCGAAATTCACAAAGAACACCTACCTACTTGTAAGGAAAAGGATACTAAGGTTATTGGAAATCACACGCGTGATGAGTGTAAAGTTTTTGGTTTAGCTGAAGCTATAGACAATCAGAAACTATCACACCGTAAATATAAATGGCTAACATTCTCAGTGTATTGCAATTGCAGTGTAAAAAATAATAATGTTGCAGGAATATTATAAAATTCATGTGAGCAAAACTTCGGAAGGTTGGAAATAATTAAAGTAAATGACATCTTTAAAAGCATATTATTTTATCATATTGACATATTTGTACATTTCTCACCATAGCGTCACATGGAATTTCCTTCTCCACTATCATTGTTCCCATAAATCTTGCATCTGTCTTGTCACGCGGACGAAAAAGAATATGTAGCAATCAGGATCATAGATTAGTTCATCCTCTTCATAATCAGCAACACAATCCTCTGAATAAAATTTCATTATAACACTGTAATCTCCCTACAATAAGAAAATATCAATTGGTTAGCTACACGTACCTGTCTGAGGATACAGTTAGACATATTTTGTTTGTTCGTCTCAATGACACAAAGATATGTAAAACCTGCAGACACATGACATTGGATACGGGCTGGTTAAATAGAAACTGTCTGTTTCCGAGTTCATCGCCATATTCATCATTCTGCAGATATCACATATCTTTTCCAAGTGTAGATACACGAGTGAAATATTCTGTACAATACAAATCTCGTCAAAGTTCTTTCATTCCTATGAATTGGGGTCTCATGCCCAATCCAGAGATTCTCATTTCCGTGCTGTTTACTCGTGCTCAGTTGTGAATGGCGAACGTATGGTGAAGTAGTAAATAAACCCTGCGATCAAATCAGGAGACCCAAGAAAGTTTCCCACTTTTGCATCTACCTACAGTTATGATAAAGGCAAATTTTACTTGTTCATTCACTAATTCGATAGCCAGGATAATTATACAAAATAGGAAGGCATAGATAATAGATGAAGTGAAGCAAAACTTAAACGTACCTATTTATTTTAGCAATATAATAAAAATTTCAGAATTTCAATTTTTCTCCTACTAGTCTTTTCCTTATCTACGTTGGTCTACGTCTTCGTGTACTGTTAATCAACTTAATCCGATGAGAAAAGACTTCCATTTTTCTCTACGTGGAAGAAAAGAGCAAAACCCCGAAACGGATCCGTTCAATTTGTATTTGACTTTCACGTATTTGTTTTCATTTTATTATTTATTAGCTTCTTTTCCTCAATGTAGTTCGATCTGTTGGTGCCAAACCATTTTCGTATTGCATTTTCGTATATTAAGTGACTTTCATTTTGGCATATCACTTAATCATCGTTACTAATTTTCATACTAGTAATTTTATCGGGGATCCTTTGCAATATCAATTTCATTACACGCTATCGTGCTAAAATAAGCATTAGGTTTTCCATGACTTGTCTCGTAACTAATACTGGCTTGAAGGACAAAATGTTTTACTCTTTCAAACATATCAATTTAATAAAGAAAACAAGCAATTCCTAAAAGAATCGTATACTCTAATTTTTACACTCTAATTTTTACAATTTTACATACCACATCATAAATGAATCCATGTGTTTAAAACTTCAAAAACGTTCGTTTAGTAACCGTGCAAGATTTTTTACCGTTGACCCCAGAAAATAAGTTTTTCTTATACGGAGAACAGGGAATTGTCATATGGTAGGAATTGTATCAAAAATGTCCGTCATTTCCCTTTGCCGCGTATTAGAGTGAACACACAGACGTCAACACATTTTGTTATTAGAGGAGGACATTTCCTCCCTTTTTTTAATTATATTTATTTATTTACATTTCTTTCGGTCTTGATTATCGGACAACCTCGTCTATAAGGTTACATTACAAGGGCCTTTGTAATACATACTCATTTCTTCACGACGCATCGCATATCATTCCTATATTACATACATATTCGTAAAATACATTATATTTCCTTTCACTTTAAAACATCTTTCTCATATCCATTATATCACACATATCTAATGTACCGTAATCTTTTATTGACCAGCTTCTTTTTTCTTCGTATCTTTCACAATCCAACAATACATGGTCTGGTTTATCCGTTCCTGTGCTACATTGGGAACCATCAGCTTCAGTTCTTTCTATTCTTCGCATGTAGTCTCGGAACTCCCTATGTTCTGTCATTATCTCTACTAGCGCCGCATATGTTTTAAAACATTTACTTCTTGTTGAGAATGTTACTGTATCACTATATTCATATACTCGTCTTTTTTATGCTATTTTTCTGTATTGTCTGCCATCCTTCAATTACAATTCTTCACCCATTTGAAGCTTGCGAGTTTGAATACGAGTTTTTTAATTCATAATTTTAATCGTGTGGAAAACACCACTTGATTTATCCCTTTCAATCCGCCTGCCGCGCAGCTCCATTACACAGCGCTTACTATTTGTTTAATAGATTTTCCTTAGTATCAGTGAATGTGTTTCCTTGTTTTGGCTGTTCACAATCAATGGTCGGCCCGTGGCGTAGTGCCTAGCGTACATGTCTTCTTGTTCTTCTTCTTCTGGTGACCCTGGCTCAAATCCTTTCCGATTCAAGTAGTGTTCGCGGTACTCCTGTTTCCCCTGTCAGTCTTCTCACAACAACATTCACTTATCATCGTTTCACCTCACTCGCATGTTTTTTTGGCATTTAGGAGGCGGTGGTCGTGAGCAACGACCAAAATACAGAGGAGCCTCAATGCTGTGTCCCCGATGCAGCAAATGCTGTTAGAAATTCTTTATAACAGAAGCAATCCTGACACAATTACATATAAACAGGTAAAATCACTGTAGGTTTTACTTACGTTCGTTCATTATTAGACGAATCATTGTTCATTAACACATCTCCACCGCTGATTGTTTTCATCAAGTGACCTAATCATCGAAATTATTTCTTTCCTGCTTTTTTGTATATGTTTGGAATTTATTGGTGCATGTGACCTCTTCATTTTGGACGTAGTATAAAATGAAATTCATAGCTCCCCAGTAAAGTCAGAGAGAAATCGGGCAAACACGTCTTAACGTTTTGTGTGAGAAGCAGAAAATTACTCCTGCTCCTACCTCATCTCCTCCTCCACCTCCCTCTGCTCTTACCTCATCACCATGTCCTCTTTCTATCTCTACACCCATTTCTTCTCATGTCACCGTTATTTCACCTATTGCTTCCTCATTTCCCACTTCCTCATTTATTCCTCCATCTACAACTCCTGCCGCCCCCATACACAGTTACAACTTGCGCTCAGGAGTACGATGTGGTACTCGAAGGTGACAATCGCGAAAGGGTGCTGTGTGCGGGCTTGATCCGGAACTAGAAGCTGTACCAAATTCAAATTCCTTTCCTCAATCTAACGTCGATTCCATTTCTCGTGAAACACAAACACTTTGCGAAAATCAAATAATTATATTTCATCATGATGTCCAATCCCCTTCAAACAAATTGACAGACATTGAAATTCTGGTACCCGAAAATCCATTCGGTTTGCTATGCCTCACAGAACATTGCCTTACACAAGGAAGGAAACAAACCTAATATCGGAAATTACCGACCAATATCTCTACTACCCACTTTCTTAAAAATTCTAGAAAAATTGTTCTATAAGAGTCTTCTAGATTTTTTGTCAAAAAATAACATTCTCTCTGACGGTCAACACGGTTTTAGGAAATCTTTTTCCACTACAAGCGCCATATTTTCCTTCTTAAACGATGTTCCTACTTCTTTTGACCGTGGAGAAAATCCTCAGGGTGTTTTCATCACTTATCCAAAGCATTCGATGTCATCGATCACGGAATTCTCCTTTCCAAATTGCATTCTTTAGGCATTTGTGGACTTCCACATCAATGGCTAACTTCTTATTTGAAAGATAGATATCAACAGGACGAAATATTCTATACTAAAAATAAAATACTTGAGCGTTGTTAAAACAAAGACACTTACTTGCGGAATACCCCAAGGGTCAATTCTCGGTCATATACTGTTTCCAATAGGATCAAAAAATCTTTACCCCAGGTTTCTCTTTCTTTAAACGGAACACAATTAAAAACTGTTACAAATACAAAATTTTTAGATCTCCATATTCCAGACAACCTCAAATTGAATTGTCACGTTGACAATCTGAATTTCCAATTAAGCAAAATTGTTTTACGCATTCCGCATCTTACTTAACACAGTTAGTCCACGAATTTTCCCGTTGCTTATATTTGGCAAACGTTTACTCCCATTTACGTTACGGCATTACCTTCTGGGGCAATTCCAGTCAGAGAATTCAAACTTTCAGAATTCAGAAGAGGATAGTTCGGATAATTTGTAAATCTCACCCCAGAAACTCTTGTATACCTTTATTTAACGAATTAAATATCTTAACACTTCCCTGCATTTATATTTACGAAACGGTCGTGTTTGTTAAGACCGAATATCTGAAGTGTCACCCTTGCTTCATTCGAAACAGTCTCGTTCACGAACACAATACTCGCAATAGGAATAATATTCATCGCCCTAGAGTGTCAACTACTCTTTGCCAAAAAAGACTATCATTCAGGAGTCGTTCTATATAATTCGCTTCCCAAGAATAAAAAAGATATTATGAAATTGAATCTCTTTAAATACGCGGTTAAAAACTACATCCTGCACCAGTGCTTCTACAATGTAAAAGAACTTATTGATTTTAATAAAAGCTAAATCCATACTCAGAATAATCTATAGTTCGGTAATAATTCGTGCATGTAAAATACATTTTTATGTTAAATTACATCTTTTGCTAAAATTTTTGAATCCGCCTCTGTTTTCGGCCCCTTGATCGGAATTGATTGGATGGTCCCTTGTTTTGATTCCGGAGAGTAAATTAGTTTATTGTCCTCCACGTGTTCATACGCAGATTGTACTGTTTTTTTTAATAAATTTAAAAATTTAACATACCCGTAATTTTTTTGTTCGTGTTGGGAGGTGAGCACAATTGGAGCGCAGCTATTATATGTATTTTCATTGTACCTAGGTTGTTTATGCTTCACTTTTATTAAAAGCCGGTACGTCTTCTAATATATTGGAGAAACTACTTCTGCGATGTTTCTGTTTACGTCAAAGTATGGCGCGGGTAAATGTTGTTGAAACTAAAGATGAAAGGCATTATCATTTATTGTCCCTACACATTTCCGCAAAAAAGTGCTACTGTGATTCACATTCAAATTCACATATGACCGGGGAAAACATGCACATAATCAGAAATTGATATTTATTGGAAAAATGTAAGTGTTAAATTATATAACCGAATAATGTTAAAAAACAATGAATAAGTACTTGTACTTTCAAAAATCAGAATAACCTTTAGTTTGTACCATAGTTAACAAAGATTGTTCATCGATGTCTGTGTACCTATTTTTATATATTTACAATTTCAACATAAGTCTTGTTATTTTAAATTACTATTATAAGAACATTTGTGCAATTCTAGATAAAATGTAATCGTTCGTGCAACACTAACTACAGGAAATATCAGTTATCTTTGTTGAATAATAATTTAAATAATTTTGAACTTATCAATATCCTCCGAAGATTATCAGTTAAAGAGTAATTTGCGCAACTACTTGCAATTTCAAGGTGTTACGAATTAACTACACGACACCTTTCCGGGACAATTTCATAGGGCATCATTGATCCATACGAAAATAATATCCATTATTTTATTAATAAAATTAAATAAACTTTATTGTCAAAGGAAGCAGTTGCAAACTGCGTATGACCACGTGGGGGGCAATTAAGCAAAAGCCACTCTCTGGAAACAAGCAATGGAGCATCCCATCAAATCCGATCAAGCGTCCATGGGCAGTGGCGGATTTAGTATTTGTAATAGAAATTCTTTAATTAATACGCACTATTATCCATTAATTATTCAAGATAAATTGTAGATATAAGATAAGTCAAAATTCGATAATAATAAAACAAAAGTATTAATGATATTCCTGCCCAAGAAAAATCCTTCATTACCCTGAGGAAAACCGGAGTACAATGGATGCCACGTTGCAATACTTTTTAGAAGAACGGTATAATCTGTAAAATTGTTCTCTTCCGCTAAATTTCATTCGTTTCAAATCATGAAAATAGAGAGAAAATTTATTTTATTAATGTGATACGAATACATACATAAATGATGTTATATACACACATAAATGTTATCGTATATCTGCAGGAATTTTGACTAAGTCTTTGTGTTTATGTTCCAGTATAATCAACAATTTCTTGAATAGTAATTCAATATCAAAATTCCTTAGACACTATAGTGTTATAGATTCATAAACTGTGTTTTATATATTTCAGTAAAGATATCACATTCGACCAAACATGGGTTCTTCGTACACACGGGTATATCAGGAGACGAAGAATCTGTTTAGGCCGGAAATGCTGCAATACAATCGTTAAAATAGAAAATGGTATCTACGGAATTTAAAAACAAACTATTCAAGTCAATATTTTTTTAAACCATAAGATGTAAATCAAAATCTAAAAAGTTACAGTTTGTAAGAAAATTCGCTGCAGAAGGTTTCTTTCCTAAATTCATCACACAAAGAAGAGGCCAAACTATTTTAACTACGTTGCGAATTGGTCAATTTAATTTCTATCACATTCACTTGATGAAGACGACGGACCCAGTGCCTCGTCCATTTTGTGAAGATCATGTCGACCCCATACCACATCTTGCTTTGTCCTGAACTTAAAAATAACTTCGGAGAACATCCACCAACGCTTTGCAGGTGCTGTTAGGATTCTCACCAGTGGATTTGCAACTCCAAAATTATTATTTAAGAGCAAAGATACGACAAAGTGAAACGTTGCATTTAGGATATATACGGATAGATAACAGAAGTGAAGAATGGCAATAAAATATGAGTAAAAAATAAATCAATTGTTGGAATATAAGATGTGAAAACGCGAATGGGGAGAATCACTTTTAAATTCATAACAGATGTAAGATTCAGCTATAAGAATAGAAAATTCATTCAACCAACACCATCAGTTGATAAAGAATTAACAGGACATGGAAGTTTCAAATATATTTTGTTTAAGGGAAATTAACGACAATTAAGTGGTGCACATGTTGAAGGAAGACGAAACGGTGAATTACACATTACATATTTGTACAATAGTTGATGAAGAAAGAGCACGATGGATACGAGAACTAAAATGGCTTGAAGTACATAGCGATGAGGATTGGACAAGATACATAGCTAATGAGCAAAAATACCATTATCTTGAAGAGTACGTAAATATAATTATAAGTGGGAAGAAAAAATACTGCTAGAAAGTAGAAAGTTCCTTACATGCTCGTTGTTGGGATGGGAACATATATACTGTAATAAAATAGATGCTATAAAAGGGACAGTCATGTAAGGAAATGACAAACAAGAACAAGAGAAAAGAAGAAACACAACAACAGGGTAGAAAATGAAAAAAGAAAGAAAGAAATTGAAAGAGTGATGAAAAAAGAGAAAAAATATGAATTGGAAACCAACAGAGAATGAAGATATTCAGAGAGAAATTGAGAATGAAAAAAACCTAGGTAATAGCCAAAGAGTGGGGGAAACCGGGTTA
Source organism: Laupala kohalensis (assembly GCA_002313205.1). Classification (NCBI taxonomy): domain Eukaryota; kingdom Metazoa; phylum Arthropoda; class Insecta; order Orthoptera; family Trigonidiidae; genus Laupala; species Laupala kohalensis. Next base: position 23,853 of record NNCF01128237.1, on the reverse strand, counting down.
AATAAAAATTAAAATGAGAAAACTTTTTCACGTGCTTGGAAAATCCCGTAAAAATATATACACCGGTTTATTGGTAAAATAAAAAGATTATTATTTTTAAAACTTTCCCTTATTACATTTTTCCAACAAAAATTGAATTATTACAGACTTACCTAATTCACTTTTTAATTTTACTATACTAATTCACTTACCAAATTTAACTTATCCTTGACTTTTCAGTGTCTTGGTTTTGTGCATATTTAATTTATTCATATGTTGTTCTCTTTTTATTTGTCAATAAATGTAAGTATATTATGTGCTCCAAAAAGCAGAACATATTTTACAAATATTTAAATCATTAAATGTTAAAACATATTATTATTACGTGCTTAACATTTAAATTTTTTGTTGATATTTCTTACATAGAATAAAACTTTACAGAGGTATGTCTAAGTCGTTTTCGGGTTTTTCTTCTTGAGAGTTACGTAGTCATTTGTATTAGGAGGGTTTAATCTAAGGACGTCAAGAGAACAGCACGCAAGCGAAGCGTTATTCACGTGATCAGAGATATAAATAACTACAAAGCTTCTGTTATTGAATTTCAACAAACGGTTAACGTATTTGTTTTCTGATCTCTGCGACCACGCATTTCCAAAGTTTTCGCGAAATTAAAGTATAGAAGTTTGTGGTTGCGCAAAAAAGAAAAAGAAATCAAAATAATTCACTTTACATTCAAAACAAAATTGACATATAGTGATATAAAATATAAAAAAAATAGCAAATACCATGTATACAAATTATAAATACATTTGTATAGCAATTCTTTGTGAAATAATTGTTAATGTCATTAAATTGTACACGCATTATGTAGTTTTCGAATGTTTTAAAAATAATTAACGGAGAGCATTTTCTCTGATTTTGTTACTAAAAAAGACACTGGTTTGCTTACTCTCAAATATCCCCATAACCTATTCCATCCCTCTACGATATCTCGTTGGCCAATCCTGGTCAAGCCTTTCTTAACAGGCAGCGAAAGCTCAACTTCAGCATGACGTGCATTAATGCACATACTTGCTATTGTTGTCATCCCTTGTTTAGACCATTAATTTGTATGCAAGAGGTGTGAACATAATACAGTGTTGATACGCGTGATTTGAGTTAAATTTTGTGGTTAAAATGCCACATGTTGCTAAAGAGAAAATGTGTTCACTTGGGGTAATATGAGATGGATTGTGATGTAGAAGAACAAAGTTCTGTAAGGAAGGTTATAATCTAAAATATTCAGGGTAGTACCAAATAATTCACCTCGGACACACAACGTTAACGAAGCACTACCTGTGCGGATGGCGTGAGTTTGCGTGTGTCAACAAAGTTGAGAGTTATGCCTACGGTAGTGTAACTATCAGAATGGCCTCCCAAGCCGGAAATGTCTATGNCGGGTGGCGTGAGTTTGCGTGTGTCAACAAAGTTGAGAGTTATGCCTACGGTAGTGTAACTATCAGAAAGGCCTCCCAAGCCGGAAATGTCTATGCAGAGGTACCAGGCAAGTGTGTTCCTCAACGCCCTATTATCCCCAACCAATGCCACTTATTTACTACTTGTTGCCTTGTAGGATGCGAGGGTTCCCCAAAGCCTATGGGAAGGAAAATCATAAACATTAGCAGCGGGTTCACAAGCTGTAATATGGCAGTCCCGTGAGTGAATTCAGGAAAGATTGGGGTGGTGCCCCGTTTGGTCTTAAATGTCGTTACCACGAAACCACAAGAAGAAATTAATCAAATCCGGGAAACGGTTATAAAATGATACAAGGGAAGAATTAATAATAATGATATGGGGATTGTCACATAGAATAGGAGAAGTGTTTTACATCCGCAGCAAGTAAAACATATAAATGATACTCTGAGGAAAAACGAAGTAAATATAGCAATTGAGCAAAAACATAATATAAGAAAAAAAGGAAAATAATCATTTAACGATTACTTATTATCAATTAGTGGACATAAGAATATACTGGAAACTNAAGAAATTGAAGTCCGCAATAATTTGATATGAAACGATACCGGAAAATATATATGTATTGATAAAGAAAGAAAAATTTAAGAATTTGTCTTGAATATGTATCCATGCCGCTACATGATACGCAGATGAAAATGATAAGGAACAATTTTATTGAAAACTGGGAGAAATATGAGAGAACATACCAAGAGGTGATACAACAATAATGCTGAAATTGGGTGGGTACATAGCCTAACCCCGAAAAAAAGTAAGCAAAACATAGACAATAAATGCAATGAGAACAGCAAAAGAGCATTTAGGTAAGGTATTAGAAATATGCCGAGTGTAAGTAGAACCCATATCATCCGCGAAGAATGTAATAAAGGAACATGGGTTTCACTAGACAAACAGTACGTTATTCAAACAGATCAAGTAATGATAAGCAGCACGTATGCAACAAACATCATAGATGTGAGAAGTTACACAAGTGCTTGTTCTCAAAGTGACTATTTTATGGTAAAATCGCGGTTGAGACAAAGCATTGAAATGAGGAAAGTAAAGGCAAATAACAGGGAATTTAAGTACGGCGTAGAGAAAGGAAGAAACATGAAATATTTAGAGCAAGTGTAGAGGAAAAATGAGGCAAAATGAGCACAAAGAGAAACACAATTGAAGAAAAATAGAATGTTATAAAGGAGTGTTGCATGAAGCAGCTAAAGAGATTTCAGGTTGAAGGGCAAACAAGAAAAAGAAAATATGATATGATAGGAACTTAAAAAAGGAAATAAGGAAAATTCACATAAACACAATCTACGGAAGAGAAATATCAGAAAAGAAAGAAGGAGGAAATTGGATGTGTGGACAATAGAAAAGGGTTTTGCACAAAAATAATATATTAAATTTACAGACAGGTTATTATAAAATGTCAAGTCGAAAACTCCATGAAGGGGTACAGAAGGTAAGAAAAGAATTCAAAACAAAAACGATACTTTTTAAAGATATGTGATAGGTGGTGAGAATGAACACCGAGAAAATAAAAGGAGCTCAATAACTCTAGAGCTATTGAGCAGTAATGAGAAGAATGAACAAGATGAACTACCCCATATTAATTGTAGGAGTGACGAAATAAATCTTTTAAGCTTCTTAGATATTGTCGCGTGGATACATGCAGCGGCACTCGCGTAGCCATTTGAACAGCGCACCGGACACAAATTTGTGACTCAGCTCATTGCGGCAATATAAGTCCAATGCTCCAAGCATCTAGGCAGTCTCGCAAGACGCCTTGCTCGTTCTGTAAATCCATACCCGTCTCCTCAGAGTTCAGGTTAGGCCTAAGACGGCCCCTGCTATATTCCTAATCTCCTTAATCTCAAGAGTTCAGGATAGGCCGAAACAGGCTTCTGCTCTAGTCCTAGTCTTGTAAACTAGGCATCACGATCCCAGGTCCAGTCCCTTACAACCCCTGATCGTCTCGGACCGCCCGCTGCTCCGCACCTGCGAAGCACGCCGGCTGTATCCTTCACCGGAACCATGTGGGCAAGTCACCAGCGCAGAGCACTATCTCTACCGGAGCTCTGGGTCGCTGCCAAAGCTTGACCACGTAAGTGTAAGTCATGACGGAATAAACTGCTGTCGTCAAAAATGGTCCAACCCCTCTTTATTGCACCCTCTCATCATTTCATCAAATTGACTAGGGGTAGATAAGTCCTAAAGAAATTTAAAATCTAACTACGTCGTAGGTGTGGTTTCAAAAGTGCCCGCGAAACAATCCCTTCCACACCACGTAACAATGTTAACAATTGTATAAAATTAATGAAAATCTGTTATGCTCCCGGAGAAAATGAAATAAGTAAAATATTAAAAAAATATTTTTTTCAGGATAAATATCTGGAAAAAAATTGTAAGACATCTTTTGTAAGAAATATGAAGAGAAAAGAAAATCCCGAAACAATGAAAAAAGGTAGTAATTTTCCCTGTGTACAAAAAAGGTGACTACATGTGCAGTACTGATTGAAAGGGAATAGCATTCTTTGAAACATTATATAAAATCTTCTCATCAATATTATCGAATGATTAGAAATGCATACTAAGAAAATTCTTGGTGAGTATAAGAGTGGATTTACAAAGAACAGATCTACGTTGGACCAAGTATTTACGCTAAAATAATAACGGAAAATAAGGATAAATATAACATAGATTTAAATATGTTACTTGTTGATTTCAAGCAAGTTTATTATAGCGTGGATTGGGTCGACCTATTAAAGACAACGGTTGATTTCGGAATATCGCACAAAATTAGTGTCTCTCATCTATTGCACAATACAGTACACCTAGACTAAAGTAAGTGTACGAGGAAAACTCACCTAAACATTCAGTATCAACAATAGTATTCGCCAAGGTGACACATTATTACGTGTTCTGTTTAGAAAACTCTAGATAAAGTCATAAGAGAAATAAGTAGTGACACCAGATGAATAATATATAATAGGATTTAGGACCATCTTGCCTATGCAGTTGATGTCATGTTAGCACGATGCCAAGACACTCTTAAGAAATCCTACGAAAAATTCTAAGAAGCAGCCAATGACATGGGACTAGAAATAAACAAAATAAAATGAAACACTTCACAACATTTAGAAAATTTGTCTTAACAGGAATTGAATGGAAGGGTATGAGTTTTGTGAGGGTAAACATAATAAATACTTTGGTGTAACAGTTACTGTTAAAAATTAACAGACTGAGATAAAAGATAGGATTATGTTAAAAAGATGTAGTTTTGCTCTTAATACTATTTAAAAAACCAAAGATGTATCTCGCAAAGTGAAAATTGTGATATATGATATCNATCATATCATAATTAGAACTGTGGTGCTTTAGGGACGCGAGACATGGGTTGTAAGCACCAAAGACCAATTAATCCTAAACACATGGGAAAGAAAAATCTTGAGAAAAATTTATAGCCTCATTAATCAGGGTGATAGATGAAGTATAGAATTCAATAACGAATTGAACCAACTTTACAAACAACCAAACTTGAATGGCACAATTAAAAATATTGATTTCTATGTTTTGGAAAACGTGGCGAGAATGGGAAAAAATCGATTTCCTCATACTGGCTGCGAATGATTTCCGGGAGGCAAGAGAGGAAAGAAAAAAAAACATGGAACAATGATGTGGAGAACGATCTAGGAACGCTCGAAATAAGTAGCTGGAGGATGAAGATGTGTGGGAGGAAACAGCGGAGACGGACTGCTGAAGCGGCCAAGACCCTTCACGAGCTGTAGTGCCAGAAAGAGAAGAATTATGAAAGAAATGATCTAATGAATTCTGGTTAGATTTGTGTAAAATATTGATTGGAAAAATTTACGTTACACCATTTTTTTATTACCAATACATTACTTGCAGTTCAATGTAATGGTGAGAATTTTATACCAACATTTATTTGTAGCAAACTTTGCATACTTTGGCAGAGTAAAATATCACGTTCACAATTATTTAATGCCATTCAACTCATTACCAAGAGTGGTACAAATTATCAGATATTACTCTACTCACACCTGATTTGGCAAAGCATTAGGACAATCATCTCCAACCGATACTTCAAATGTATAAGATATATGCAGAGGGAGGAGTCAAGGAATACAGAGGTATATGGTCATTTTTACAGAAACTACATATGATAGTTTCAACCTTTTATTTCCTTACTTTATAAATGTTTACTTTCAATTCACTGGTTTCTCCATGCAATAGGTGTGTCTTGCCAAACTCCGATCAACCTTAAATTTAAGTTTAAACCCTCTAATTCAACATCAAATACTCCTTTTCTTTTCGTTTTTATAGCTCATCTCGCATTCCACTCACCATAGATCGCAGGGTAGTAACCCTTACTTAATCTGTAAACCCGTTGAGAGTTGTATTTATATTCACCCTAGAAGGAAAGGAACAACATTTTAAGAGCAAGACAAACCATCCATAAAGAAAAATAAATTATTAGAAAAAAATTGTAATAAAATAATGTTCATTATGTTGAAATGAATGAAAATCGAAGACAGGATTAGGGAACGTTTTTGGGACATTCAGCTTGAAGCGATAATGTGTTATCCACTGCAACATTGCGTCCGCCGTTCGTCCCAGTCTACAATAGTAAACTCGACCCATAGACCACAGAAGCTATCTCATTCCAGATACTTGTACTTGTTTGAAGCGATGTTTTATGTTTAATGAAATATTTAAAAGTCGTTACAGGTTCTTTTTCACCTCAAAATCTGACTGCTTAATTGTTACAAAATCATATGAACTTCAATATGTCTTTTCAAGAAAACATATGTGGAGTTCCAGAAAATTTTGTCAAAAAACGCACAAATTTGTCTCAAGTTTCCAATCTTTTTTTTTTTTTCAATAAAACTTTTGTTTTGTTAGTAATGAAGTCGTACAATCTCACTAAATAGATGAGATTAACTAGATGCTACTTTTAATATCATAATGAATTTATCTCAAGCATTCCTACCAATATTTGTTTAATTTCAGTCAACAAAATACAATCTACAATTCACAGACAATAAAATAATACATTTAAAAAAAATTCAATTATGATTACCGGAAATTCAATATTACACAATATTCAATATCTATGCTTCCTAGAATTGTTGATGGTACAAAAGACTTTGTTGTTTCTACGTCCGTTTATCTTCATACAAGAAACATAAAAAATCAAGACACATATTTAAAATTAAACGTGAAATGAAAATTCTAGGAATACTTTACTCACCGGCTTTATTGTGTCATCGCTTAAATCTATTCCTTCTGCTGACTCCAAGAACCCTTTCAAGTCCCAAGCTTGAGCCGTTTTATTATTCGTATTTTCCAACACTTCTTGCAAAGTTTTCATACCTCTAATCTCTTTAGAATTAGAGTCAACATATACAAATTCCACCTGGGAAGAAATATGAGATTAATTTTATTCTTAAGAATATAATCAAATAAAAATTTTAAAGCAGGAGGTTTTCACATGCCTGTTTCATTCAGAACACCAAGTTCATTTAAGTTAAATTATTACCACCTATACCAACCGAAATCAGATGGTAGAACACATTTACTAAGGTAGACTGAAACTAGCATTAGCTCCTTTTATTAAAATCAGTAAATTCTTTCTCATTATTGTAACGCTACTGCACTAGGAAGCTTTTAAACGCGGATTTGAAGAAATATAATTAATTTATATACGCCATATATATTTCAGTGAGGGAATTATACAAAATTACTCCTGAATGATATGGTCTATTTGGGCTAAGAATGATTGAAACACCAGACGCAGTTACAAGTGTGTACGTAAACTGGACGGCTACTTCTAATAGAGGGATGCAATTTTAATAATTCTTTCACAACAACAATACTTTATCAATGTACGTGCCAGGGAGAGTGAGAATATTAATTTCTCGGAATAAGGTTTATTGAATTCGGGAACATTTACACATAGTCCGAACTGTCCTCGTTTGAATTGTAAATTTTTGAATGATCTGAGCGGATTGGCTCTAAAATATAATGTCATATTGTAAATGAGAATCAACATTTGCAAAATACACCTAGTCTTGACTTTCAACGGTGACTAAAATTCCGTATGCGTAGTACAATTTGCTTTGTTTGGAATTCAGATATTCAATGTGACAATTCCAGTTGAGATTGTACTGAATAAGTATCCTTAAAAATTTCATTAAGTTGACAGCTTTAATGTGGTTTCGGTTTGTCGAATTTGATGTAGGAGAAAGAGATTTTGTAATACTATTGCGAAATGACGTGAATATAGTTTTTTTTTCTATTAACAATGAGATGATTTTAATAAAACCATTATAACAGGTTACATAGAACTTTATTCTCATTGGCATGTTTACATAATAACATTATGTCATCAACTAAGTGCTTCGTTTTGCAAATCTATGTAGTGGATATATCGTATGCATTTAATAAAGAGAGCATAGGGTCTAACATTGAATCTTGAGGAACTCCGCAAAAACGTTGCTCTGTTTCTGAAAAATAATACTGAAATACTTCATTACGGGAAATTGCAACTTGCTGATGCCTTTTTTTCACGTATTAATTAGCCATTGATAAGCTTATTCGCAAATGTCAGGGTTATAGGTATTATGTCCGACATCACGTTTATTTATGTTCACGTATAATTAATTTACTTTAGCTCACATAAATATATCAGAAAACAAACCTTCTGACAAGGAGATATATCAAATACATTCTCTCATATTTTCAATAACACGAGAGCGAGATTTTACTATATACACACGCAGATCATTTATACCTGCTGAAAACTTTTACTGAACTAATGACGTTCATTACTTCAGCGTAAGATTCGGAGGTGAACATGCTAGAATGCGGAAAGTGTGTGGATGTATTTGTTATACACTGATTTTGAGTAACTGATTTTCATTATTTACCTCCATCTAAGAAATGAGAATTAGATAAAATTTTTGATGTCCTTTGGATTTGATACGATTTTGCTATCGTATAGTAGGAAACTGGGTCCTTGCCGATTTACCGAAGGGTATTTATAAGTTTTAACGATATTCCTCATCCTTATGGTCCAGTTGATCAATTTCTTAATCTTCCTGTCATTTCGCATTCATTTACTTGCATAGATAACTTTTCTACGGTCCTTTATTTACGGAAAAAAATCATGAAATTATGGTTTTTTGCTAAGTTTAGGTAGACAATATAAATAACGCTTCTTTTAGAAGAAATTCTTATCTCTCGTGATATCCATCTCTTGTGATTGTTTGCTTTAGTTTACTTGTTCTTTAAAGGAGTTTTAATACTTTAACAATTTTGAAAAAATACATAGTTTTTATTTTCGATGTATTCAGAATTTTAAAAATCGTAACATGTTTTCTGAAGTATTTTTGAAACTGGACATTTGTTTTCGTTTACGGATAAAATACTTGTAGGAGAAATTATGTGGTTTTGATTTATATTCAATAGTAAATATTTGAAGTGAACGAAAGTTTAAACGTTTAAAATCATCTGATCTAGCAATCATTGAGATGAACTGGAGAGGTTAGATTATTGAACAGATTCTTGCTATTGCGCGCAGAATACGATTTACTGAGGAGATCGATATCGACACAAAGCAATAGAATTAAATAGAGCCAAAACGGATCGAGAAAATACAGGAGAAATCAGTTCGTTACGTCATCAAATGTTGCGAAAAATAAGTTATATTTGACGTAGGAAAAATTAGTCAGAATTAGACAAAACACAGAAGCATTTATTGCTAGAAAGCAACTGCTTAAACAGTGACAGTTGATCAAAACTCTCTAGAATAAATTCAAGGTCACCAAACAAAGTGCGTAAAAATACAACTGTTGATCAGACAGCAATCTGATTTGTTTCTGTTAAATAAATTTGGTTGGTAGACAAGCCCAACGAACACTGGAAGAACCGACGGGGATTTATTCTCGTGCAGGCACGCGAAGCGTCAACAGTTTGCTAAAACAGACGCGTGTAGCGGCCACTTCCTGTCTTACGCGCAAAGCTCATGTCATTGCGGACGTAAAAATATATCGCAAGTGCGCGAAGCACCGTGTTCCGTGTTGTAGTTAAATGAGAACATTTCATTATTTCTGACGCGAGCGTGCGTCTGAATAGTAAATGTCCAAGTCGACGTGAATGAATTTCTCAGAGACGGTCGTCATACTACAACGGACCAAATCAAGAAGAAATTAATAGGTGCGTCTGTAGATAGTACGATTCGACAGGCGTTCACAGGTGCAGAAGCGCGTGTCACGTCTACGAACCAATTGGGCGTCTTATCCTGACAAAGACACACCGCCACGCCCGCTGAGGTTCAGAATAGCGAGCCAATCCTGGTCAAAGATTACGCTGACAACCAGAAGTCCCCCTGTCGTCGCCGCTACATTCTCTATTAGAAGCAATTACTACCCACCTTAAGGTCTATCAAATTTTTCATCTTTGTAAATCCGTCAAGTATAATAGCTAGTCATTTAGTTGTGTTGGTCAGGTGGACGAGTTTTGAACTAACTGACATCAATTTCCGCGCAGATCAGCGTTCATTTAGACGCAAGGATAATTAAGAGCGCTACACGCCCTATTAATACTTTTGGAAGAAAAGTAGTTTTTAGTGAGAGTGTGTGAATGCATTGAAGGAACTATTGGATATTTGTGTTTGACATTCCATCATGTTTTTAAGAAATAAATATAAATTTCTATGTGCTAAATTTTCTTCTTCATAAAATAAGGTATCTGTCTTTTAAAAGACAAATAATTTGGAATTTTCGTGAATCCACGTCCATTCTCATGTTAAATTAACGACAGATAAAGAAATAATAATAATAAAGCATAATATAATGGAGTATTGGCGCGTTATAATATATAAATGTGTGTTTTTATGTATTTTATGCACTCACATACCATCCATTCGATTGTGATGAAACTTTTGCAAATTGTTAAAAAGTCGCCTGAGAAAGTTCCTGTCAAAAAAATGACTGATATTGGTGTTGAATACAGAATTCTATAAGACGAAAAATAACACTTACACTCCGAATACAGCTGGAGTCCATAATCACCCATTATGACAAAATATGAAATATGCTCTTTTGGAAAGGGGAAGCAAATTGGTTCAAATGTGAAAATTTCTAAAAAGACTGATATTAATAATGATATAATATGTTTTAAGACTGCTAAAATCAGTAATGACTTTTCTAAAACGCCAAAGTCCACAATAAACCTGTATGAACTAAAGCACCGCTAGGGATACGAAGAAAACAATAATTAAGTTGATAATAAAAACACGAAATAGTTTGAGTCCAAATTTAGCCCCAATCGAAGTATGAGATTCACGGTATCCCTAGTGGTGGGGATGGGAAGAGGGTGACATGGAGAAATAATGAAAAAAAAAATCTGATCTTCGATTCGAAACTATACTTTTTAATGTCGTTGAAACGCATAAGAACACCCTCGATGCTTTATAAGTTCACAATCAGTCAACATAAGAGATAATCCACCTTTAACACCCTTAGGTGAGCGGTGGGAATAAGAGGTTGATTAAAATAATAAAAAACGATCGATGTTGGCGAGGAATAAAGCTATCTTGGGATTGCTGAAGTGAGGTGACACCCCCATTGTCATACAAGTACACGATTGCCCTCTATTAAGAATAAACACCCTTTGTGTTGGGGTGAGAAAGTAACCCTTACGAGTGTTGAGATCGAAGTTTTTGCGGTCGTTGAAATGAATAGTAACATTCTCGAAGACGACAAAGCCCACAACTCACCTGTATAAACCCCACCACCCCTAGGGAAGGAAATGACGTGAAGACTAGCCCAATTTTATTACCATTGTTGAAATTGAAATGACTTGAAAAACATGTGATTTTTTTTCGTAGATGAAGATAAGATGCAAAAATTTGTATCTCCAAACAATTGATGTACTATTCAATTGTGAATGGAAATCGAGCAATCTTATATTATTATAATACTTATAAGCTCGAAGTATTGATCAATACTCCATTTATGCTTATACAAATTTTCTGTTTTTTATACTTAAGCCTTTTTTAAGATCGTTTCTGATATCTAGTAAAATGTTATTGAATTGTATTGCTTCTATTTATGCGTTATGTTCATTAGCAGTTCATTACTTTTAACTTATATAACTAACAAGGAAATGAATGCTGTACAATATTTAGTCAATCTTCGACTACATGTTTAAAGTCATGCGCGTCATATTCATAATATTTCATCGTTGTAATTTCCTCGTTTTACAGAAAATCGTCACTAACATCTAGTTACTTTTTGAAATAACTTTAAATTCCTTTAAAGTACTTGTGCAAAAACTTTCTATGTTTTATTAAATACAAATATGTAAGTATTCTGTTAATAATATATCACATACCGAACCATCTTTATTCTTATACTAGCTGACTATCCGACGTTGCATAGGATTCTTTTCAGACTTGACATGTGTTACTCAGGAAAAATTAAAATCTATCTATACTGTATGAACAAAATTCATTTACTTACCAATTATTAAAACATGTACGACACCCTAATTTTTCAAATTTCTAATAAAAATTTAATACAAAACTTCACTTATACACTACACCATCTCGAGAAAGTCGCGCCGACCACATTTTCACTTCAATACCATACGAGGTTGCTTCACTTCAATCAAACTCTACTAAAATTAAAACTATTTGTAAAAAATTAACGATTTAAAGGCATTTTTTTATATTTTTGTCAAGTGCACAAAACATAATTCATTTATTTGATGAAGACAGATTACTCCCTCTTAAATTACTCTCCTAAATCCAAGTATTTTAACACTTCTATTTTTAATAACATTATATTTCGTTAATAACAATATATTTCATATAATTAATAACATTATATTAAATTTCATACGAATCAGTCTCGTTCACGAACACTGTACTCGCAATAGTAATAATATTCACCGGCCTAGAGTGTCAACCACTCTTTGCCAAAAAGGATCTTATCATTCGGGAATCGTTCTATATAATTCCCTGCCCAAGAATATAAAAGATATTATGAAATTGAATATCTTCAAATCCGCGGTTAAAAACTACCTACAGCACCAGTGCATCTACGATGTAAAAGAATATTGATTTTAATAAACGTTAAATCCGTCCTGTACTTTATCACGCCATTGCTGTAGTACTTTTTAAATAACTTATAACAATTTCAAAAACTATTTTCTTGCATGATTGTGTTGTCTTATGGCTCATATTAATTTAGTTTTATGTGTACTCAACTTTGGCACGGTTGTGTACATTAATTCTTCTTTCGATACTGTTTTACTCAATTATAGCATATTTGCATGTTATGTTTTTATTATTATTTCGTGTACAAAAATATATTTTTCAGTGTACGTTACTGACGATGGCTGCTATGCAGCCGAAAAAGCTTTCTAAGAATAAAACAATGAGCAACATAGAAACGCCTTTTAATTTATCATCCAAGTTTATTAAACAAGATGTCGTGATAAAATAAATCAAATGCTTTTTCTAAATGAACAAAAAACCCTGCTACATGTTTTGTTAAAAGTTAAATTTTCAAAAACATCACTCATGAGAAATTCAATCGCATCTTCAGCACTATTGCCGTTTTTGAAGCCAAATTGGCTGGCTAAAAAAATTAGTAGCATTAAAAACTCTTAATAACTTTATTCTGATTAACTTTTCGAAGAACTCAGAGAATAACGAATTTCTTTAACAAATCTGGAAATTTTCCACTTACAAACCTAATGGGGAAAATTGAGCTAGTAGATCAGAGAGAACATGAAATATGTTTAATTTAATCAACGTTAAAGCAGCCAAAAACAGTTGATTCTTTATTCTGCACACTTAAAGCTAAGTTCTTCATTTCATGTTTAGCAATAGAGCTTAGAAACAATGAGTTAGGTTGTATTCTTAAATGAAGCGGATAATGAATGTATCAATGTGTCATAAGCATTAGCAACATAAATGAAATAATAGTTAAATTGTTAGAAATCCCTATTTCATGATTTATCTCCATTCCATTTACTACTAATTTGTCAATTATTTTACATTTAATTTCCTAGCGAGAAATAAATGAGCCGCCAATCATCAGTCGGTTTATTGCCACAATAACAATATATGTTATAATAATAAATGTACAATATGTGTAATCTTAATAATTTGTAATAATAAATTTGTAAATTGGATATATATATATATTGTATGTGTGTGTGTATGATCTGATTTCCCCATCACTTTCCTAATTGCGACGGCAATCATCTTTATAGGGGATAACGTGGTATCTTCCAGAAGTCAAGAAGTTCTTGAACATAGAAACCATGATAAGAAGGAATATTTTGATTGTCTGAAGGTCCTGACTAATTGGGAGTCTTAAGTGCTTCGCGTGCAAGGCAAGTATTTCAGTCAGGCTAATGATACACAATCATCAGACACATGAGCATGACGATAATTACACTATCACCGTATCTCTAGAGTGAGGTGTTTGGAATTACAAGTGCCAACTATCTCATTTAAAAAAGAGCACCTGAACGTCTTCCTGCGTTGCGAAGTTTTCTTCGTACCTAGAGATTAGGCGACTTCTCCTAATCTTTTCGACCTTTCTTAGCGGTCAAAACAATTGAGTTCGCATTAGAGTCTGCCAACGACGCAGAGGGAAACTATATTAGTGACGTAAAGATTTCGAGAATGTTTTCCTGGGTTTTCAAGGTTACTTAAGAATTGAACCAAAAAGATAAAAGATCATTCCCCAAAAAGGCTACACGAGAATTCGAATGCGTATATCACTGAATTTATACAACTTGTTCATGACCGAAAACGAGCCCCAAAAAATAAGGACGGTAATTTGTGTGATGTGATGTATAATGGTGGTGTGGAGATTTTTCATCACACCCCAACAGCCAGACTTACTCCCAAGCCTACTCAGCCAGCTGTAAAATGAGTATTGGATCTATCCTGTGGTCAAACCGACCGAAGCGAGATGCTGGTCACGTCGTCTCCTCCTAGTACCGAGTCCAAGAAATTGCGGAACTCTACCCTCTGGGAAACCCTCGGCCACGTTCGGGGTCTTTTGTGGGACAGTTTGGCTTGATTTGACTTTGATATATAATGGATGTCTCTATAATATGTAAAGTATCATTCGCAGAAAACATGTTGCTGCCACGTAGGCAGATGTATTGATTCAGACGTTAAACCTACCTGTTTTCCCCACTTATTTAGTCATGTTTACATCATAAGAGACATTACAAGACTACGATGTCGTAAATACTGTGTTCTCCTTCTGCCACCTAATGTTTCACTCTCGTTCACTCAAAATGGTGAACTTCAACATGGCTGCAATATCTGCCAGAACTATAAACCCTTTACAACAAAAGAATTAACATTTGTTTATAAACAACAATATCTTATTTTTTTGTTTTAAGTTATATTTGTGGTCTTTAAGTTACAAATCAACTGTTTAAATAAAATCCATAGTTAATTCATTAAAATTAAACAAACCATTTTGAGATAAAATAATATTTATTGTAAGATCATTACTGATATAAAAAACACTAAAATAATCACTAAAGCACCCCTATATTTTGTTTCATTTATATTTTCGGAAAAATATTATGAAATGCAGTAAATATGACAAAAGATACAACCTATAAAACTTGGAAAACAGTGCAAAGGGGAGGCAATTGATTTACGGAAAAGACGCTACCAGATTTAGAACAAGCTCGTGATTGGTCAACGTTCGCACATTTCATGTGACATCTAAACACCAATCACAGAGTAACCCCAATACCAGATGTAAAGTGTACTAAGTCAATGAATTTATATATTAATACTAAGGACTGAACCATTAAATAAAATAATTCGCGCAAAAGAATTCAAACAAATTTAAATTTTTGTGCAAATAAAGTCTTTACAAATTTGCTTTACAATACTATATAACGCAAAATTGTATATAATAAACCTTAATGATATTAATGAACTTGAGAAACAGTCCTGAGTAAATTGCATTTAAAGAGGTAAATATGAAATAGTGAGAGATAATTAACGATTATTCAAGAAATCTGGATCGTAATCATCGGCTGTTTCCGCGATGAACCAGCGAGGACATAAATACACTGGGGAAGCGGCCCCAGAAATCAATATCTCCAGTGAATGGAGGCGGTTCGCTCGCTGCAACAGGTAGACGTGAATGGACTGGTGGCAGCTGAACCGGATGTTTCAGTTTCAAGATCGTCTCGATTTCGAAATTGCGCAAGACAACATGAATGACAGAAGAGTTCTTCACTCAACTAGTCATCCACAGTGCATAGTACTGATTATTATTATCTAGATACAAGTGAAACATGAACTTACGGAAGTGTATGGAGCGTCAAGCTATAGACTGTTGAGTGATTATAGTTTGTTGGCCGGATTGGACGGCTGTAACTGATGATGCTGAAAGAAATGGAGTAAGGTGAGTGTAATTTATTGTGCGATATCAATTATTAAACTGAGCGGTACGCCAAAACTTTTTTAATCCAGCATTCCATAATCCGAAATTTTCTATAATCCAGCAACTTCAGAAATTTCTTTTATCATCTTCGATGTTTGCCATAACCAATGACTGTTACCTCCAAGGTAAAAGAATTTACGATCGTAACCAAACAGAAGTAAGTTTTTGATTTACGGAAGGCAACATTTTGAGAATAATTGGTCTATATATTTCAGTTTTTTTATTATTATTAATGTTGAATTTATATTAAATTTATTGTAATGCATCTATATAATTAATATAAATGTTTTAAATATATTATGCATTATAATGTACATAATATTTTCCAAATAATCTATATATTGAAAATAAAGCGTACTTCTGAAATATTTTTTAAATGTTTTATTAAATAGAAATTTTTTGGTATTCTATTAATATTATAACATGTACCGAAGTATTTTTATTATCTTAGGAGTGTACTGAATGTTAAATCCACCTCTGTCTTAGGGTCCTTGATTGGAATTGATGTGACGGTCCCTTCCTTGCGTCCGGAGAGTAAATTAGTACATCCTCCACGTGGTCATACGCAGTTAGTACTGCTTTTTGACAATAAATTTATTATTATTAACTCTCGGTCTTTAAATGTTAAAGCCAGTCCAACTTTTATATTGAAAACCTCTGTAGTCCGGAAAAATCTCTAATCTCACAATCTTCTCGTCCCGAATACAACGGATTGAAGAGGTTCTGTTCTTTTCATGAATTAGTTTATTGAAATAAAAATAAATGAAAAAAAGTGATACCATCATTGAACCCGTACGTAAGCGCACAAGCATGCATTGTTATTTTCTTTATTGTAGTATTTGCAAATAGAAAAACCAGCGTGCTATTGAAGCTTATCTACACGGAGCGATAGGAGGTAGGACTTGGGTGTTAGTCAATAGTTAGTAGGTGGGCCGTTTAGCTGAGTTTAATAACAATTTGTCTCACGTGGAGGTATTAGTAGTATTAGTAGTTAAAGAATTAGAGATACTAGGAGTAGAAGAATATAGATAGGAGGAGGAGGACAGAAGCAGTAGGGTTCGCTTTTCAGTAAACACAGCTATATGAACTGGGACAGTGAAGTGAAGAGCTACAAATTTCTTCTGATCCCACCACGAATTGAACACGGTGTGACTTGGTGGCGAGCAAGCATGCTAGTCCCAGAGCCACAAGAGGGAGTTAATTTGCTAAAGACAATAGAAGAAATGAGGTGTGCAGTGCTGAAGTGATGTAAGTTCAAAAACATGGGTTGTAAAAAAACAGAAATTTAAAAAAATGAGAAATAAAAAATATGTATGATCTTAACATAGAATGATAAATTATATGGCTTTATTATGTTGCTTATGGTTTTATTTTCGCAAAAACGCTTTTTTGGTTGCAGTCATTGTCAGTAGCATGAGCTGGAAAAGTATATATACATGAAATAACACAAAAGTACAACAATTAGTGAAATAAAAGTAAAAAGTATCACGTGTTTTTTTATATAATACTTATCTTAGGTTTCTATTTTTATTATACTTTCCATTTTTCATTTGAATTATTGTAATACTTTTTGTGTCAAATTTCATGAATATAACTCCAGTGTATGCTACTGAAGATGGCTGTGTAGTCAAAATAAAACTACGAGCAACATAATAACGCCTTATAATTTATCATTCTTTGATAATGTTTCCGACATTCCACAACTACCAAGTACTCAACATATTTATTTGTGAGTTAGTTACATACGTAAGTAACAAACCTAACTTTTAATACTATAATTGTACATTAAGGTATTGAATTTCAGATTACATTATTAAACAATTTTTACAGAACATTACAATTAAATGCACTGAAAGTTACAATTGGGGCGTGCAGATGATGTTCACGTCCAAAAGCATAGTTTGGAGGAATAGAGGAATTTGTACAGACGAGTAATAAAAGTATTTGTGTACTTAACATATTTTCCTGTAAGATAGTTAATAAAATGAGTAACAAAAAAAATTAATACTAAAAATGTCGAGCTTTAGATGAAAACTGCATTTTACTTCTGCAGTCTAAATTCTCTAATATTTGAGAACCCAGTTCATTTCCTTTGTGATTTATAGTGTTTACCAGAATGGAGTCATTCTTTGCAAGCATTTTTCGTCCATCAACTTTAGTTCTCAGTCCTTAATTCCCCCCATGGCGTAATACTAACAAATTCACCTGAAATACACATAAAATCAAACTACAGTGGAATCTCGATTATCCGAGGAAGAGGTTGCACGGATAAATGAAAACCATGGTTAATCAAGACACTGTTTATTTAATGAATTACGTTCATATACATACATGCATACGTGAGTACAATGTCACGTTATCAGGGGTTGAAATATGAAGTAATCAGTCTTTGTTTTTTGCAGATTAAAATTATTTTCCTTACTTCGGGTTTTTTTTCCTCAAGTTCACTACATGACGGAAGTTTAGGAATCTAC
>NNCF01128236.1:249058-370370 GCA_002313205.1 Laupala kohalensis | reverse complement strand
CTTCCGTAGTTCTCGTTGTGTAGCGGTTATCACATTTGCTTTACACGCGAAAGGTCTTCGGTTCGACACCGAACGAGAACATTTTCTAATTCAGCGGAACAAAAATTTGGTTTTATATTAAGTTTTCAAACCCCACATAAATATGTATGTCAGACAAGAGTCAGGGAAATACGAAAAATATCCTCATAGTCACTTCCGTAGTTCTCGTGGTGTAGCGGTTATCACATTCGCTTTACACGCGAAAGGTCTTCGGTTCGACACCGAACGAGAACATTTTCTTATTCAGCGGAACAAAAATTTGGTTTTATATTAAGTTTTCAAACCCCACATAAATATGTATGTCAGACTAAAGTCAGGGAAATACGAATAATATCCTCATAGTCACTTCCGTAGTTCTCGTGGTGTAGCGGTTATCACATTCGCTTTACACGCGAAAGGTCTTCGGTTCGACACCGAACGAGAACATTTTCTTATTCAGCGGAACAAAAATTTGGTTTTATATTAAATTTTCAAACCCCACATAAAAATGTATGTCAGTCTAAAGTCAGGGAAATACGAATAATATCCTCATAGTCACTTCCGTAGTTCTCGTGGTGTAGCGGTTATCACATTCGCTTTACACGCGAAAGGTCTTCGGTTCGACACCGAACGAGAACATTTTCTTATTCAGCGGAACAAAAATTTGGTTTTATATTAAATTTTCAAACCCCACATAAAAATGTATGTCAGTCTAAAGTCAGGGAAATACGAATAATATCCTCATAGTCACTTCCGTAGTTCTCGTGGTGTAGCGGTTATCACATTCGCTTTACACGCGAAAGGTCTTCGGTTCGACACCGAACGAGAACATTTTCTTATTCAGCGGAACAAAAATTTGGTTTTATATTAAATTTTCAAACCCCACATAAAAATGTATGTCAGTCTAAAGTCAGGGAAATACGAATAATATCCTCATAGTCACTTCCGTAGTTCTCGTGGTGTAGCGGTTATCACATTCGCTTTACACGCGAAAGGTCTTCGGTTCGACACCGAACGAGAACATTTTCTTATTCAGCGGAACAAAAATTTGGTTTTATATTAAATTTTCAAACCCCACATAAAAATGTATGTCAGTCTAAAGTCAGGGAAATACGAATAATATCCTCATAGTCACTTCCGTAGTTCTCGTGGTGTAGCGGTTATCACATTCGCTTTACACGCGAAAGGTCTTCGGTTCGACACCGAACGAGAACATTTTCTTATTCAGCGGAACAAAAATTTGGTTTTATATTAAATTTTCAAACCCCACATAAAAATGTATGTCAGTCTAAAGTCAGGGAAATACGAATAATATCCTCATAGTCACTTCCGTAGTTCTCGTGGTGTAGCGGTTATCACATTCGCTTTACACGCGAAAGGTCTTCGGTTCGACACCGAACGAGAACATTTTCTTATTCAGCGGAACAAAAATTTGGTTTTATATTAAATTTTCAAACCCCACATAAAAATGTATGTCAGTCTAAAGTCAGGGAAATACGAATAATATCCTCATAGTCACTTCCGTAGTTCTCGTGGTGTAGCGGTTATCACATTCGCTTTACACGCGAAAGGTCTTCGGTTCGACACCGAACGAGAACATTTTCTTATTCAGCGGAACAAAAATTTGGTTTTATATTAAATTTTCAAACCCCACATAAATATGTATGTCAGACTAAAGTCAGGGAAAAACGAATAATATCCTCATAGTCATATCCGTAGTTCTCGTGGTGTAGCGTTTATCACATTTGCTTTACACGCAAAAGGTCTTCGGTTCGACACCGAACGAGAACATTTTCTTATTCAGCGGAACAAAATTTGGTTTTATATTAAGTTTTCAAACCCCACATAAATATGTATGTCAGACTAAAGTCAGGGAAATACGAATAATATCCTCATAGTCACTTCCGTAGTTCTCGTGGTGTAGCGGTTATCACATTCGCTTTACACGCGAAAGGTCTTCGGTTCGACACCGAACGAGAACATTTTCTTATTCAGCGGAACAAAAATTTGGTTTTATATTAAGTTTTCAAACCCCACATAAATATGTATGTCAGACTAAAGTCAGGGAAATACGAATAATATCCTCATAGTCACTTCCGTAGTTCTCGTGGTGTAGCGTTTATCACATTTGCTTTACACGCGAAAGGTCTTCGGTTTGACACCGAACGAGAACATTTTCTTATTCAGCGGAACAAAAATTTGGTTTTATATTACGTTTTCAAACCCCACATAAATATGTATGTCAGACTAAAGTCTGGGAAGTACGAATAATTTCCTTATAGTCATTTCCGTAGTTCTCGTGATGTAGCGGTTATCACATCTGCTTTACACGCGAAAGGTCTTCGGTTCGACACCGAACGAGAACATTTTCTTATTCAGCGGAACAAAAATTTGGTTTTATATTAAGTTTTCAAACCCCACATAAATATGTTTGTCAGACTAAAATCAGGGAAATACAAATAATATCCTCATAGTCACTTCCGTAGTTCTCGTGGTGTTGCGGTTATCTCATTCGCTTTACACGCAAAAGGTCTTAGGTTCGACACCGAACGAGAACATTTTCTTATTCAGCGGAACAAAAATTTGGTTTTATATTAAGTTTTCAAACCCCACATAAATATGTATGTCAGACTAAAGTCAGGGAAATACGAATAATATCCTCATAGTCACTTCCGTAGTTCTCGTGGTGTAGCGGTTATCACATTTGCTTTACACGCGAAAGGTCTTCGGTTCGACACCGAACGAGAACATTTTCTTATTCAGCGGAACAAAAATTTGTTTTTATATTAAATTTTCAAACCCCACATAAATATGTATGTCAGACTAAAGTCAGGGAAAAACGAATAATATCCTCATAGTCACTTCCGTAGTTCTCGTGGTGTAGCGGTTATCACATTCGCTTTACACGCGAAAGGTCTTCGGTTCGACACCGAACGAGAACATTTTCTTATTCAGCGGAACAAAAATTTGGTTTTATATTAAATTTTCAAACCCCACATAAATATGTATGTCAGACTAAAGTCAGGGAAGTACGAATAATATCCTCATAGTCACTTCCGTAGTTCTCGTTGTGTAGCGGTTATCACATTCGCTTTACACGCGAAAGTTCTTCGGTTCGACACCGAACGAGAACTATTTCTTATTCAGCGGAACAAAAATTTGGTTTTATATTAAGTTTTCAAACCCCACATAAATATGGATGTCAGACTAAAGTCAGGGAAGTACGAATATTTTCCTCATAGTCACCTACGTAGTTCTTATGGTGTAGCGGTTATCACATTCGCTTTACACGCGAAAGGTCTTCGGTTCGACACCGAACGAGAACATTTTCTTATTCAGCGGAACAAAAATTTGGTTTTATATTACGTTTTCAAACCCCACATAAAAATGTATGTCAGTCTAAAGTCAGGGAAGTACGAATAATTTCCTCATAGTCACTTCCGTAGTTCTCGTGGTGTAGCGGTTATCACATTCGCTTTACACGCGAAAGGTCTTCGGTTCGACACCGAACGAGAACATTTTCTTATTTAGCGGAACAAAAATTTGGTTTTATATTAAGTTTTCAAACCCCACATAAATATGTTTGTCAGACTAAAGTCAGGGAAAAACGAATAATTTCCTCATAGTCACTAACGTAGTTCTCGTGGTGTAGCGGTTATCACATTCGCTTTACACGCGAAAGGTCTTCGGTTCGACACCGAACGAGAACATTTTCTTATTCAGCGGAACAAAAATTTGGTTTTATATTAAATTTTCAAACCCCACATAAAAATGTATGTCAGTCTAAAGTCAGGGAAATACGAATAATATCCTCATAGTCACTTCCGTAGTTCTCGTGGTGTAGCGGTTATCACATTCGCTTTACACGCGAAAGGTCTTCGGTTCGACACCGAACGAGAACATTTTCTTATTCAGCGGAACAAAAATTTGGTTTTATATTAAATTTTCAAACCCCACATAAAAATGTATGTCAGTCTAAAGTCAGGGAAATACGAATAATATCCTCATAGTCACTTCCGTAGTTCTCGTGGTGTAGCGGTTATCACATTCGCTTTACACGCGAAAGGTCTTCGGTTCGACACCGAACGAGAACATTTTCTTATTCAGCGGAACAAAAATTTGGTTTTATATTAAATTTTCAAACCCCACATAAAAATGTATGTCAGTCTAAAGTCAGGGAAATACGAATAATATCCTCATAGTCACTTCCGTAGTTCTCGTGGTGTAGCGGTTATCACATTCGCTTTACACGCGAAAGGTCTTCGGTTCGACACCGAACGAGAACATTTTCTTATTCAGCGGAACAAAAATTTGGTTTTATATTAAATTTTCAAACCCCACATAAAAATGTATGTCAGTCTAAAGTCAGGGAAATACGAATAATATCCTCATAGTCACTTCCGTAGTTCTCGTGGTGTAGCGGTTATCACATTCGCTTTACACGCGAAAGGTCTTCGGTTCGACACCGAACGAGAACATTTTCTTATTCAGCGGAACAAAAATTTGGTTTTATATTAAATTTTCAAACCCCACATAAAAATGTATGTCAGTCTAAAGTCAGGGAAATACGAATAATATCCTCATAGTCACTTCCGTAGTTCTCGTGGTGTAGCGGTTATCACATTCGCTTTACACGCGAAAGGTCTTCGGTTCGACACCGAACGAGAACATTTTCTTATTCAGCGGAACAAAAATTTGGTTTTATATTAAATTTTCAAACCCCACATAAAAATGTATGTCAGTCTAAAGTCAGGGAAATACGAATAATATCCTCATAGTCACTTCCGTAGTTCTCGTGGTGTAGCGGTTATCACATTCGCTTTACACGCGAAAGGTCTTCGGTTCGACACCGAACGAGAACATTTTCTTATTCAGCGGAACAAAAATTTGGTTTTATATTAAGTTTTCAAACCCCACATAAATATGTATGTCAGACTAAAGTCAGGGAAAAACGAATAATTTCCTCATAGTCACTAGCGTAGTTCTCGTGGTGTAGCGGTTATCACATTTGCTTTACATGCGAAAGGTCCTTGGTTCGACACTGAGCAAAAACTTATGTTTATTCTCTGGAAAGAAATTTATGTTTTATCCAAAATTTCTCAAACTCTTAAAAAAATGTATGACAGACAAAAGTTAGGAAAATACTAATTAATTCTTCTTTGTCAACTACGTATTTCTCGTGGTGTAGCGGTAATTACATTCGCTTTAAACGCGAAATGTTCTCGGTTCGACACCGAGCGAAAACAAGTTCTTATTCTGTGGAAAAAAATTGTGTTTTATCCTAATTATCCGAATTCCACCTAAAAATGTATGACAAACAAACGTCAGGGAAATGCGAATAAATTCTTCTTAGTCAATTACGGAGTTCTCGTGATGTAGCGTTTATCATATTCGCTTTACACGCGAAAGGTCCTCGGTTCGACACCGAACGAGAACTTGTTAATATTCTGAGGAAAGAAAATTATACTTTATCCTAAATTCCGATCCCCACCAAGAAATGTATGACAGACAAAAGTCAGAGAAATACGTATATATTCATCTTTGTCTATTACGTAATTCTCATGGTGAAGCGGTTATTACATTTGCTTACTCGCGAAAGCTCTTTGGTTCGACACCGAGCGAGAACATGTTCATAATCTGCGGCAAAATAAAAATGTGATATTCAAAATATCCGAACCCCACTAAAAAAAGAATGAGAGACAAAAGTCTGGGAAATTTGAATAATTTTTTTTTTTGTTAATTACGTGATTCTCGTGGGGTAGCGGGTATCACATTCGCTTTATACGCGAAAGGTCCTCGGTTCGAAACCGAGCGAGAACATGTTCTTATTATGCGGAAAGACATTATGTGTTATTCTAAATTTCCGAACCCTACCAAAAAATGTATGACAGACAAAAACTAGGGAAATACGAATAAATTCTCCTTTTTCCATTACGTAGTTCTCGTGGGGTAGCGGGTATCACATTCGCTTTACACACGGAAAGGTCCTCGGTTCGACACGGAGCGAGATCATATCGTTTTTTTGCGGAAAGAAATTTATGTGTTATATCAAATTTCCGAGCCCTCCAAAAAATGTATGACTGACCAAAGTCAGGAAAATTGGAATCAAATCTTTTTTGTACATTTCGTAGTTCTCGTGGTGTAGCGGTTATCACATCCGCTTTACACGCGGAAAGGTCCTCGGTTCGACACGGAGCGAGATCATATCGTTTTTTTGCGGAAAGAAATTTATGTGTTATATCAAATTTCCGAGCCCTCCAAAAAATGTATGACTGACCAAAGTCAGGAAAATTGGAATCAAATCTTTTTTGTACATTTCGTAGTTCTCGTGGTGTAGCGGTTATCACATCCGCTTTACACGCGGAAAGGTCCTCGGTTCGACATGGAGCGAGATAATATCTTTTTTTGCGGAAAGAAATTTATGTGTTATATCAAATTTCCGAGCCCTCCAAAAAATGTATGACTGACCGAAGTCAGGAAAATTGGAATCAAATCTTTTTTGTACATTTCGTATTTCTCGTGGTGTAGCGGTTATCACATCCGCTTTACACGCGGAAAGGTCCTCGGTTCGACATGGAGCGAGATCATATCGTTTTTTTGCGGAAAGAAATTTATGTGTTATATCAAATTTCCGAGCCCTCCAAAAAATGTATGACTGACCAAAGTCAGGAAAATTGGAATCAAATCTTTTGTGTACATTTCGTAGTTCTCGTGGTGTAGCGGTTTTCACATCCGCTTTACACGCGGAAAGGTCCTCGGTTCGACACAGAGCGGGAACCTGTCTGTTTATTTGCGAGAGTTATGTAATCTGTTATCTGGAAATTACGAGCCCTCTAAAAACTGTATGACAGAAAATAGTCTGGGAAATTGGAATATTACGATTTATTGTAATCTACGTTGTTTTCTCTTTGGTGTAGCGGTTATCGCATCTTTTTTCGCGAGGAAGGTTATCGGTTTGACACCGGGCGGGAACATGTATATTTTCTGCGTAAGTAAAATTATTTGTTACTTTGAATTTACGAGTCCCTAAAAAAATTTATGTCAGAAAAACATTTGGGAAATAGGAATAATACGAAGTACTGTAAACTTTGTAGTTCTGGTTGTGTAATGTCGTCGTATGCTATTATTGTTCGTGGAATTTTACTCCAAAATAGTAAACCGCATTTGCGGATTACGAAGTTGAAGAAACGGACGCCGAAGGAGTAATTGTTAAAAAAGAAGGAAATGGAGAAGAGCCCAGAAGAACTGGAGATTTATTGATGTACATGACAATGAAATGGGTGAAGTTGTGTTAAATGCTAGAAATGTGGATGAGAAGTGGAGATATCAGTGAAAGATATGATGATGCAGAACTTTTAAATAATGAAGAATAAAAGAAAAAAAGAAAAAGGTAATTTTTTGTATAATATCCAAAAGAATAATTTTTTTGTAAAACTAGTGATATATCAAGTGAGAGAATCTTAATTCTTTTAAATGAAATGAAAAATCTCTCAGGTAATTTTTGGCAGAAAAATTTCTTGAAGGGAAGAAACAAAGGGAAGCTTATAATGGGGTTTGTGAGATTGTAACAGAAGTTAGAGAAAGATGAAAGAAAATAAAGAAAAAGATGGGAGAAGGGAGCAAGACTTTTAATACACAAAAGGAAATGAGAATATTGAGGTTTTTGTGATTGCTGATAATGTAACGTTATCTGATACAAAGGTTTGTTGCCAAATATAGTAAATGATTAACTTTTTTCTTTCTATGTCAGATTTACGAATTTTAAAATACTTTCAGTAAATCTAAATAAAATAGTGAGTCCAACTAAGGTGTCTTTGTTCA
Organism: Laupala kohalensis; assembly: GCA_002313205.1. Classification (NCBI taxonomy): domain Eukaryota; kingdom Metazoa; phylum Arthropoda; class Insecta; order Orthoptera; family Trigonidiidae; genus Laupala; species Laupala kohalensis. The sequence goes on along the minus strand of NNCF01128236.1, from coordinate 362,531 downwards.
CTGACTTCATCTGTGGTCATAATGTAGATATTATAATGGCACATAAAATGAACATAGAAGAATTGTTTATACCTGGACATGAAGTGATTAAAAATATAGATATAGACGCTAAAACTGGTACTGGACTAATATGTTCAAAAGGGATTAGCAATACTGATATTGAAATAATTAATGGAAGAGGAATATCATGCATAATAAATTATGGTAAAATAATAAATGTTTATTTACCATCTGAGAATAACAAGGAAAAAGAGAGGGAGAATTTTTTCAAGGATGATATTAACTTTTTTCTGGGGAATTATCATGGAAAAAAAATCTTAGGATGGAATTTTAATTATGTAATCAATAAGAAAGGCCAATTCACAAATTGCGACTATTCTCTTGAATTAAAATCACTCATAAATGAAATAAATTTAGTTGATTAATGGGCGTATGTTTACAAGGACAAACCTGGTTTCACTTTCTATACTGCCGATTCCATGAGTAGAATAGATAGAATCTATGTTACAGAAGAAATAAAAAATAAAATTAGCAAAGTAGAAATCCTTCCTCTAGTTTTAGTGATTAAAGTGCCTATTGCTGCTACTTTAAAATGTTGCCACAACCTACCAAAAGATTTCAAGGTACATGGAAACTGAATTGTGCTGCTCTTGACTAGAATATTACATGTGAAGAAATATGAAGAACATGGCATGAATGTTTTTAAAAATGTAACAAATATCCGAATGCTACGCAGTGGTGGGTTTTTTATGCTAAACCCAAAATATGTAAAACTCTTTAAAACTGTTCCTATGAATACCAGAAATGGAAAAAGAGCACATTAGAATTGTACCACATACTTTTGAAAGAGTTAAATGACACAATACCAACTTCACCAGATACACTGAAAAGAATTAAAATTGTGAAGGATATATGTGAGAATGAAATTTTAGAAGAAGTCAAGAGAATACCTAATAAAAAATCTCCATGCCCACATGGTCTCCCAGTTGAATTTTATAAATATTCTGGTCTCTTATTAAAGTAAAACCAACAAAAATGTTGAATGACACGCTAAAAAAAGTTACAATACCTGAAGATATGAAAGATTCATTGTTCTAGTTCTTAAACCAGGTAATAAACAAAGTACAGAATCTCTAAGACCAATATCTCTAGTAAATTCTGACATCAAATTTTTACACCAAATTTTGAAATCAAGAATGAACAAAAGTGTAAATAAAGGTATTGGATAGAACAAAGCTACATACCAGGAAGAAGTTTAGTAAACGCATTATGTGAAATAAGAGATATAATAGCTTTAACTCACACATTTGGTAAAAGTGCTAAAATCATCTCTCTGGATTTTAACGAAGCATTTGATAGAATAAATCATGGACTACGTCTATAAGAAATAAAAAAATTTGGGTTTTTCTGATCATGTAAGAAAAATGATAATATAATTTATAACTAGGATTAATATCAAATCACAAAAGTAATGGTGAATTGATAAATAAATTTAAAATTAAGGGAGGCATACTACAAGAAAACCCGATGTCAACAAAGACTCTAATGACCTTGACGTTGAGGAGCCCTAACGTTCCACAAAAAACAAAGACAATGTCAACGATTCTTCTTGTATTGACAATGGAACCTTTTGTATTAATGCATCAAAAAACTCAAAGGTCAAAGTGTAAATAGTACCACAGTGAAAGTAAAAGCTTATGCAGATGACATTCATATAATAACAGAGAGCCTAGATGATCTAAATACAACCAAAGAATGTATAGATTCAAACTGCAATGTTCCCGGTGCAAAATTAAACAAAACAAAAACAACTATAACGAGCCTGGGAAACAAATCAACTGAAACATGCAATGAAATGAAATGGGCAAAAAATGTACACAACAAATGTTCTGGGAATAATATTCTATAACATTGTAGCAGAAACCGTAATCTACAATTGGTAAAATATACTCAACAAAATTATGGCATCAATGCATACGTTCTCTAATAAAGTATTAAATATTTTTCAGAAAGCTAAACTTATTAATACAGTGATACCAAAGCATATTACATTGCACAATTGATACTAGTGCCAAACATTATAGCAAAAAGTATCATGGGTTCTGCATCTTGGTTCATTTGGAAGAAAAATATTTTTAAGTTTAGGTCTAGTACAATGACGTTGGAGCCAAGTAAGGGAGGAAAAAAAATAAAAAATTCAATAGTTTATTCATTAGAAGGACTACATTAATGATAATGAGAGGTAATCAGAAGATAACTAAAGAAGTTTTCAAACGAATAGAACGACGTAGTTTATCACCAGCAATACTCTTATCTAAGACATCGAAGGAATATAAATATATTGTAAACTATTATCCGAAAGTACGCTACATGCAAATATACTTCACACTAAAAACGGCATAAGGAAATATACAATCGCTTAGGGGGAAATCTGAAAAAAAAATTGGAAAAATTCATATACTTCAGCACCATGAAATGTAGTTTGGTTAACCATCATCAACAAGGTGTTGGTCAGTGACGTCGGAGCTGCGTGATACGAGTTAAACACATCCGCTTCACACGCGGGAGGTCCTCAGTTCAACTCTCAGCGACAACATACATCTTTATGCCTAAGAAATACGATAACGAGATCTGTTACCTTGATATACTGCTCCGTCATCAACTTTTGTCATCTCGAAGAAGAGCCTCGTGGAGCGAAATAGAAAGTTACAGAACGCGGTGACCACATCTCTACAACACGTGATAGATCCTCTGTTTGACCCCGTCCGAGAACGAAATTACTATTTGTAATTTGCCTTCTTTTTTTTTAATCCAGTGTGAAATCAAATTCTGTTCCGTACTTTTTGCAGTTCTCATAGTGTAGCGGAAATTTCTCACTCCAACAAGTACTTTTGGATTTTTAGATTCTAGGTGCAAAAAACTACTCCCATCTAAAACTTCAGTTGCCCCCGTGAAGATTCCCGGTAAGAACCTCCAACGATTGTACTGGTAGCTAAAATGAAGTGTCACATAACGTGGTTCTCTTGGTGTAGCAGTGATCACATCCGCCCCACACGCGGAAGGTTCTCGGTTCGACCCCGAGCGTGAAAAATTTGCCTACTACCCTCGTGATAATAATTCAGTTCAAGTTAATATGTCACAGAATAAATATCGGGCGTTTTGTTGTGGTGCTACGAAAGAAACCGGCGCCTGAAGTCGTGATACGCGTGTCGTTCTCGTAGTGTAGCTGTTGTCACATCCGCCTGTCATACGGAAGGTCCTCGGTTCGACCTCGGGAGAGAAGACGTTTCTTTATGCTTAAAATACACAGTAGTGAACGCTGTTACGTAGATTCAGCAAAGAAGATAAACACTTCTGTCATCAATTTTCTTAATCTGAGAGAAAAACCTCGTGAAACGAATGTAGTCAAAATAGAACAGAAGAAATAGTGGTTCTCGTGCTGCGACATTTCGGTTTCGTCCACCGAATATGCGGAAGGTCTGTAGTTCGACACTGTGCGAGAAGGTGAAAGGAAATATAATGTATTTCAGGAACGTGTAGATAGAATAGGAATAATACGAGATATGTAACAAATAAATTTTATAGTCCTCCTTTTTCGTGGTATAATTTGTGTAAATGTTTATGAATACATTAATGTATGTATTGTTATTTATGTTTTATTAACATGTATTATTATGTTTTTGTTTGTTTCTTGACGGTGGTAGTGCGGAAGAGCAGAGGCCTGATGGCTGAAGTTAAACCACGAAATAAAACTTTTTTATTATTATTATTATTAATAAATGATCACATAGTGCAAAGGGTCTCGTAAATTAACCTTCAAAACGAGGCGGTCTGATGATCAAGACCAAAATAAATAATAAATTAACTATGTATATATTTCTTCCGTGTGCCCCGCACGTGGTTAAGATATGTGATAATGGCGATTGAATCCATGAGAGGGAAATTTATTTTAATCTGAAAAAAATAAAATAAATAGACTTTTGAAAAATATTGAGTTATGTCATATAAATCATCACAATGGTAAAAAATTTGTAGGGAAGTGATAGAATTTTAAACATTTTTAATAGACATTTCTTTCTACATTTCACTTTCTAAAATAGAAAATAATATCTTTCTTTATTGTAATAAAAGAAATATTTATGATTGAAATGGATTCGGTCATAGAAAATATCAGAATGCTTATTTCTGTTGCTGTATTATATTGCGTACACGTGATGATACAAGTACGTATCGAACATTGTGTAACAATTAATTTTGTGTGAGTGCTGTCTATATTGTTACATCAATGAGTGTTTTCCCATAAATCATTAAAAGAAATTACATACTTAGTCGAGTCATCTTTCAAGTCAATCTACTTTCACTCGTAATAATTAATTTAATTTTAAACATTTAAAAATAGCCATTCTTACTACTTATTACTCATTGAATTACAAAAATTTATTTTATATTGAATATATATTGTAAAAAAAGCTAAATTTATTATTTATTCTTGAAATGTCAATGCTCATGAATAAACGTGAAAACAGAAACGACGGATTTTAATTTTCTCAGGTGAATACGTATATATGGCAGTGTAATTGACGCGCTGTGTTTGTCGCGTCGCCTTTCGATCCGTCAAAAGCCTCGGGACGCCTCACAGCCGTTATCTTTTTCAAGACGGTCTTGGTAATTACTCGTCGGAAAGTCTCCTCTTTCTATCATCCCGAAGTCCGGCTTTTCCGTGTTTCCACCAGGCTACATAAATGGGAAACGTAGTTAAGTGCTATTGAAGCTTATCTACATGGAGCGATAGGAGGTAGGAGGGTAGAATGGTATTAGTATAGGTGGGTAAGTTAGATGGGTTTTATCTACAACTTGGCCCACGTGGAGGGGTTAGTAGAAGTAGCTAGTAATAGAGTTATTGATACAAGGAGGAGCTGGATGGAGGAAGGAAGGTTTGCTTTTCAGTAGTCACAGCTATTTATGAACTGGGACATTCACGTGAAAAGCTATGAATTTTTTTCTGACCCCACTGGGAATTGAACCCGGGATGATTTTGAGATGAGCTACAACTTGAGCCACGGAGGAAGTATTCTTTAGGATTGAACTTGATTTAAGAGTTTTGCATCCTGTTTAGCATTGTTTCATGTTTCACGTTTTCTGTCAACAGTCCAACGCGTCTTCTTCTGGGAGTGGGGGCGGTGGCGGCGGTGGAGGCGGTGGTGGGGCGGTGGCGGTGGCTGATGGAGAAGATGACGATGACATTCTAAGTACTCCGTCTGTTCTAGTGGTTGGTAAGTACCATGGAGAAAACAGATCGATCCAGAAGACTAAAATATTAGGGAGTTTTTTGCAGAACGTACCTGCGAGCAATATACGCTATCGTATACGCTATCCTTATGCCAGTTGCTTCTGCGCATGCTCGGAAGTTACTGGTACACTAACTCTCCTAGCGTAGTAAGTTACAAACGCCCTTGTTTGCATATGACGTTAGTGGTACGCTATTGAAAGAGGTGGTCGTGGCGGATATTGTCGGTCTGAAGTTGAGGTTATGTTGATATCTGAGAGGGTTTGCGAGCGATTTGTTGGTTGTGTGTGCCGTATGAGCACGTTCTGATGTACTCACAGTACAGTTTAATTGTGTAGGTTTGCATAGAAGTAGTTTGTTTGGGTTTACAATATTTATTATGATTTGAGATTCGGAGGTAGGTTATGCAAAATGCATCGATTGTACCATGTACGTTCTGCGGTTAGCGTCATCAACCTAACGTATACGTTAGGAAGCGTGTACGTTATGCAAAAACTGTCTATTACCTGAGAAAGGTGATTTCCATGAATTCACTATTTTTTATCACGTAGATTGTTTCTTTAAGACTCATTTTTAAAACATTATTGTTCGAACAATATTTTCGTCGGTATAGCTGCTATCTGCGAGAAGTCGTGTACCTTTAATGTTTAAGACGTCCTTTACTAAATTGGTCGAATTTTATAAAATACTTTTTTAACGTTTTCTTGGGTTTCTATTTTGCTTCTCCAGTTGGTTTCAACTTTAATTTCTTATTAGAAGACACAAAGTATTTCATGTCACTTAAAGACAATTCTTCCTTCTCCAAAAAGATTCCCAGTATGAATGAGAGAAATATTAAAACACTTTTTGTATCTTAGGAAAACAATGTGCATCTTGAACACTTAAAACGTCTTATAATTTTTTAAGATTTTTTTTCGTTTTGCTATAGTATATTTAAACGAGATACTCTCTAAAAAATTTGAGGTTTGTCTACCAGTCGTCCGACAATAGAATCCTAATAAATACGGCCTCGCCAACGAGTTGCCGGAGGTTCAGGAACCGGTTGCTCGCCACTAAGTATTTGCTCTTGAGGTGAAGAAGTTCCCTTTGGTAGCACATTGCTAACATGCTTGCTTGCCACTGAGTCACTCCGGCTTCAATTCCTGACGGGGCCAGAAATTTTTTTGTAGCTTTTCACGTTAATGTCATATAGCTGTGACTATTGAAAAGCTTCCTTCCTCTATCCAGCTCCTCCTAGTATCAATAACTCTAACTATTACTAACCACTTGCACTAACCCCTCCACGTGGATCAAGTTGTTGGTAAACTCAGCTAACTGGTCCCAACTCTACCAACACCCAACTCGTAACTCCTATCGTTCCATATAGATAAGCTTCAATGGCACTTAGCTGCATTTCCCATTTACAAATTCTACAAATAAACAAAACGTGCGTGTGGGGGAAGAAAGGGTGAGATGGGGACCTTGGGGAATTACGCCGAAAAAAGGACTAATCTTAATCGCACAAATCAGAATTTCTTCGTTTTAATTCTAATCAAACAAAACAGAAATATAATTCTCCTTATAATAATAAATAAGAAAACAGAAAGTACGAAAATCCAAACTTGCCCCACCCGTGGGGTAAGACGGGGGTACGACGCGCTTAGTTGTCTCTATCTTCACAAACTGTTCACATGTGGACAACGTCGTCGTCATCGTCTTCTACTCCGGCACAGACAGAGTATACGCCCGTTGCCCACTTACCACGCATTTCACATGTGATCCATCCTTCATTAGACTCGGAATAAAAACCCTGACAGTACAATCATTCTGTATCCTCCCCTGTTTTACTCTGCTATTCTTTAACAATTTGCTTGGCTTTACTTTCTTTTCTTCTATTTGCAACAAATATAAAGATTGTAGTGAAAGAGAAAATAAATGTTCAGGAAACTGAATGAGGGGGCGAGATCGGGTTCCTCAATTTTTCCCCAAAGTGCCTTTTAGCAAAAATGAGTTGTTTTTTTTTAGGTTGTGACACGGAAGTTACTGGAATGATTAATTGAATTTGATGCAGCGATATAAACGTGGTTGAAGAAAAAATATACTACAGATCCAGAATATAGTACATTTATTACAGTCGCGAGTGCATTAAAAATTAGATTGAACATTTAAAAAACGAAAATTTACTTATAAAATCACGAAGCGCACACACTCCACCGCGACGCATGTGTGTCACTGAAGAAGTTCCCAAAAATAACGATCTATGGCGTTAGCAGCATGTTAATAATAATTTGAGAACGTTGATTTTGCTTCGATCCCCATCTTATCCCATTAAAGTCTCATTTTGCCCCCAAGACACGAACACACGAACCCCTCGATGAACATTTACTATTTTTAATTCATTTTTATCTACCCGGGTTATTGTTTTTCCTCTTCTATTCTCTCTTTTGTGCTTTTGTCTTTTCAACTTACTTTGATCTCTAAATTTTTTTAGTGTCATCTCTGTCTGTTTTTGCCTTTATGAGGCAAAAATTCCAATTCAGTCGTTATAGTAACGTTTCCGTCCCCACCGCGAGGAGGTATGGGACTTTCGTGTTGTTGGCATTTCTGATAGACATTGTCTTCATGATAGACTCGTTAAATTCTTCATATACTTCTTTTGTCGCTATGTATTTGTGTAATTCTTTCTTTTTTTTCGCATGCCTGTCCTCATTCTTTTAACGTCTTTTTTTCATTCTATTCGCTCTATTTCTGTTAACTCACAATCGAAAGTGACATGTTCTATATAGTCGTCAGTTGCTCCACAAATGCATTTCGTATCTGTTTGTATTTGTCTCTTTGCTTTGTATTTATTAAAGTTTCTGTATCCAGTTATTATTTCTAATGATGGTTGACTAGGTCTAAACCACTTCCTGTTCTTATATGAACTTATATGTTACTCGTCGTGACAAAGATTTCGTAATTCGTGTTAGGTAGACGTTGCGCTTGACCTCCTGCAGGTGCTCTGCTGTCGTTGCTCATCTTCCTGTCGATCGCGGGCAACGTGTTGGTGTGCGTGGCCATCTACACGGAGCGCAGTCTGCGGCGCATCGGCAACCTGTTCCTGGCGTCGCTGGCGGTCGCCGACCTCTTCGTGGCCGCGCTCGTCATGACGTTCGCGGTGGCCAACGATCTGCTCGGCCATTGGCTGTTCGGGGAGACGTTGTGCGACACTTGGATCGCCTTCGACGTCATGTGCTCCACGGCGTCCATTCTCAACCTGTGCGCCATCTCCCTCGACAGATACATCCACATCAAGGATCCTCTCAGGTAAGGGACACGAGTCATATTTTTACTTTCCAATAAAACAAGAGTGCGTGAGGAAAGCATTCTAATCGGACGACAAAAAAATTGATATATTTTCGGATCTTTACGAATTGGCTCCAGGAGAGTCTATTTTCAAATTTAGGAGATGGTGTCCAATGTCGCGTGTGTGTTTGTATGTTAAGAATTGTGTTCCCCAATCACTCACGAACCAAACTTGAGATTTGACTTTGAATGTGTCACCTACCCTTCTGCGTCATTTTCCTCTCGACCGGGATCAGGTTTCTAGCTTCTGACGGTGAAGGGAATCTTCCGTATTCAAAGACCTCAGTCATTAAAAATAATCCTTTACTGCTACAAACGCATATACATTTACATCCCTACCCTTACTAATATCCCCTAAGCATTAAGTTACCATTGTCTTTATTCCACTATACAACCCCCGGCACACCTCTATCAAGAATTACAGTTCCATTTTCCTTCAGACTATTTTACCACCAACCTCTGACATATACAATGGTCACTCGCCCAACAGATAATCTTCATCATTGGGTCGTTTTCTGATCTGCCTCTAGCACTCAGTGGTCAGTCTCTTCTTCCACGTCCGCCTGCACGCGCATTCTGTCGTCAAGTCTCTCCCTTCCTTCGTCGTCCCTTCTACCTCCGCCAACCTTCTGTTCTTTCCCCCCACCCTCTTCTCACCGCAGCTTACGCCAACTCCGATTGTCTCCAAGCTTCACTTAGCTACTACCTTTCCGCTCTTTCGATTCATTGCTAATGTGCCGGCATTGATGGAAAGTTCCTACAGTTGACTAGTGCATCTCACACCTTTCACCCTTTGACCGGATGGTAGCCAGTGCCCTCAGCACTGCGTACTCGCACGCGTGTTTCCATATCCGCTTAGAACATTTCTAATCAATTCCCTTTTACAGAATTTCATTTTCTTATAAATCTCTCCTTCGCGCCAAATGCATTGCGAAAAGAAGAGTCTGGTTCTCGACTACGTCTTCATTCCGTCTTCATTCACAGACCGCAATCCACTTCCCGTTTCTTCAAACTCAAAACTTACAAAATACATTGGAGGCGTTTTTTTAATCTGCCTATAAGGCTATTGCATAGAGATTAATGTGGAAGATATTTCATGGAATCTATAATTGAGTGTGTTATTATGATGATTAGTAGTGTTCTACGTTATGTGATGATAAATATTTTGAAACCAATTGATCTTTCGACTGTGCCGTCTTGTTTAATAATATATTACAATTTCTTCATTGTAGTTTTTTGTCTTTATTTTAAATATTTTGTAGGGCGTTCAGTGTCATGAGTTTCTGTTATGAATTATATTTTTGAAAGTTGGATGGGGCACACTCCAGATTTTTTTTCATGTGCCACCGACCATTTGACCATCTTGCCTATCACATTGTCATTGCAAAGCATCTTTTCTCATTGTTTTCTCTCTCTTTTACATTCACTAACTCCCATCTGTCAACTTTCATTCATGTCTGTCAACTTTGTTTGTCAGCTGCATCGCGTTGTGTCGCTGTTTGCTCTGTCCCCTTTTCTTCTGCGTCGCCTCTGTGAACGCAGACATCCAGGTTCGGTCTCTGAATTTTACAAAACCTAATTTAGTCACTTCCTCTAACCTAATCAGATTTATTTTAATTTTTGTTTACTAACTTTTCTTACTTATAAGTGTTTATTTAACTTAAAGTTTATATCGGATCTGCGTACAATCAACTTGATTGCTTCTGCGGTATCATAACTATGTATTCTTTTATATGCTGTGTGTAGTGAAAATTTTATGTGAAAATTCGTTTTGCAAAATTATTTTTGGAATCTGATCTCACTTTACACATCGGTTTCTGAAAATCCTACAATCCGTCGCCGAGACGAGAGGTGTCACCCCTGACACCGTTCAAGTCTTAATTCAGTCCTCTTGAGAAATAACGCGCGAGATGAAACGAAAAAAATTATTATTAAAAAGGACCGATTTGCATCGAATAAATAGTTTAAAGGATTTCTGAGGTGAATAATCTGCCAATGCTATGACGTTCAACTCAAGTTTCAATCACATGTGGGTACAGGACTCTTCCAGCCGATGATGAGATGGGTGAGACGTAAAAATAATGTAAAATGACCAGTATTAGAGTCAAATCCTTAGTTTTCGGGATCGCTGAGACGCATTATTAAAATCAAAAGTGAAAGTGGTGTGAACATTATCCAAAATGATTGATATATACAGCGTAGTATGAATTGCTGAGATGAATTGTTTGTCACGTCCAAAGTGTCGAACAGGGCGGATATTAGTGACCTTCATTCGAATAAATAGTTCAATAAAAGCTTATAATATACTCGCGATGAACGCTTTGATACCAACCCGAACACTCAAAAACACTCAAAAGCTCATAATTATCATTTTCTCTTTATGTTGTTATACAAAAATAACACTTCATCCGTACTAAACATTAATAAAAAAAGTAATTGGCCTCGAGTATAAAAAAAGAGGACAAAACTAATTCTGGCCGATTCCCTTTTGCCAGAACTAGTATGGAGCACTTTGAAAGCGCTCAAAACTATTTCGGGCGATACGAGAACGTCCAAAAAAAACTGCAAAACACTCAAAACTAGTTCTGCCAGAAACGCATCTGCCAAAACTAGTTTCGGTCGTTTTTCCCGTCCAATGGCCGAATTCGGGTTTCGTGCGTAACATAGTATGTATACGTGTGTGTGCAGATACGGACGTTGGGTGACGCGTCGCGTGGCCGTGGGTTCGATCGCCGCCGTGTGGCTGTTGGCGGCGCTGGTGTCCTTCGTGCCCATCTCGTTGGGTCTGCATCGGCCGGCACCCGAGGACGACGACGACTCCCTGGGACCGCACGGCGAAGCCCCTCCGAAAGGCCCCGACGGGGAGCAACTCCCCACCTGCGCCTTGGACCTGGCGCCCGTGTACGCCGTGGTGTCCTCTTGCGTCTCTTTCTACTGTCCCACGCTCGTCATGTTGGGCATCTACTGTCGTCTCTACCTCTACGCGCAGAAGCACGTCAAGAACATACGCGCGGTCACCAGACCTCTCAGTGCGAACTTCGACGGCTCGGGAGCGTCGCCATCGCACAAGGTGAGTTACGGTAGTAATAGCGTTAAGGAGAACTATATCGCAAAGATGTCTTAAATCGGCAAAAGAATAAATAGAGTACCACGTACTTATTATGATTTCAAATTGAAAAACATACCTCACCGGCCATTTATATGAAATAATTGCGATTATAATTGACGGTGTACTACATTGCGTGTGACGGAGGAAACTTCGCGAAAAAAGATAACCTCACATATCACGATTATTACTTTGATTTGTAGAGCATTTTCCTTAGTACTTTTTTACATTACTTTTATGTATATATCACCGGACATTACACAAAGATAGTTCACTTTTTCCGATGTGTGATTTATAAATCACGAAACCGTCGCGCTCGGCGCCATCTTTTACATGCTCTCGGCCGCCATGTTTTTACATGCTCTCGGCCGCCATGTTTTTACATGCTCTCGGCCGCCATGTTTTTACATGCTCTCGGCCGCCATGTTTTTACATGCTCTTATGCAGTCAAGCGAGTTCTTAAATATTGCTCATACTGTACTCTAAACTGACAGATGTAAATTAAATCAGAATTTTTCGTCATTATTATTCATATTATTGTATTTTATTACTATGATGTAATAATAATAAATTTATTGTAAAAAAAACAGTACAAACTGCGTATGACCACGTGGAGGACAATAAACTAATTTACTCTCCGGAAGCAAGCAAGGGACCATCCCATCAATTCCGATCAAGGGCCCTAAGGCAGAGGCGGATTCAAAAATTTCAGCAAAAGTTCCTAGATAAGATAAAAAGTTAGCTGCGAGTTATAATACATATATAATGTCAATATGTTTGTAATTTAACGCAAATATGTTTGTAAATTTACATGTACAAGTTATTATCGAACTATAGATTATTCTGAGTATAGTGTTTATAAATCATAGGAGTTGAAAAAAAAACCACTAAATTCACGATTTATTGTTACAATAGACCCGCCCCTAGACAAAGTCTAGAGAACCTGTATGATAAATCCGCCTCTACCCGAAGGAAAAACGGAGAAAAACCCGGGCCAGGATGGGGCTACAGAATTTATGTACGCAAATTTATGTAAAAATAAAGAAAACAATTATACATCTCGGTGATTTGACTAACTTGAAGTGCAGGGGTGCCACCTTAAGGCGCTCATTATAACCGTCAGAGCGACTAGACTAAATTACCGCCAAAAAATGTTTCAAACAATATTTTAAATCATTCCTTATCCAGTGACAATGAATATTCCTTCCCTTTCGGGGTAAAATTTTGAATTTTTTGAGTTTAAATTGCTGTGAGCTTATATGGAGAAACGTTCGCGGGATTATGAATTTTTGGTATCCTGGCAAAAGTAACGGCTCAACATAATGAAGAAGAAAAAACGTTCTAAAACATAGCAAATGGAAACAGGGACGTAACGTTAAGATTTTCATACCTCACGCGGCATTTACAGGAATAGTTCACCAAACACTGCGAAAAATACTATTCTCTTGGAAATGCTTTTCGCTTCACCTGTCTCAAATCAATGCGACCCTTGACAAAGATAGAGTCAAACTACAATCTACATTTGTTATCAAGTTTTAAAATCCCAAAATAATTGTCAACAGTCCAACAGTAAAAATCAGTAGAACGAGTGAATTAATTAAAACTACTTCGGTGAATATTTCTAAGTTTCGTGAATAGGTCACGACTTCAGTGAAAGCGGAGATAGTACCTCAAGCACAGACTACGCAGGCGCGCGCCTAGGGGCACCAGAAAATTTCTAACAATTAGGAAATTAATAAAACTATTAATTTATTAACTAAAACTATTAACGCTAGGTTACATAAACCGAATTACATACGTCGCGGCGACCACAAGCGTAAAATAAAATGTAGGAAACAGAAAAGAGATATTGGTAAATACTCTTTTGAGAATAGAACCGTTGTAGATTGGAATAACTTACCTGCAGCAACACTTACGAACTTACCAAAAAGAATAAAATGTTTCCGCAATCGTCTTCTTGCTTCTTCGAAATAGGAGCACATGTGAAGTGCAGTGAAGTGAGGTGAATGGAGACTAAGGATATATAAAATGCTCAGAGTGAAAGTAGTGATGTGTTGTGAAGTGTACATGATTGCTCTCAGCAACTCTGTTCTGGTTTTATTTTTTATAGTTATTAATTTCTTTTATTTATGTCATGGCAATTACCTTTACATTAAGTGTATAGGAGTAATGACATATGTGTGTATTGAGCGTGTTTCAACGTATGAGAGTGTTTCTGTAATTGTTTGCAAGCGAAAATATGTTTGTATTTGTATGTGAATATACGCACATATGAGCCTCATGTATATAGTTAATTTCTTAAATCTAATTTCTTTCTCGTTGTAACCATGTGTAGTAATTTTCTAAGCATTTTATTCCGTTTGTGTGTGTATTTTATACATATTTTTATAGATATTGATGATTTGTTTTTTAACTTCGTATTATTTTATTATGTATGTATTCTTTTCTATCTGCCACCGAGCATTGCTCACTAGCAGACTAATAAATTATTATTATTATTATTATTTTATATTTCACATTTACAAAACACGATATTGGCAATGCAGACAACTGAAGACGGTCATCATTTCATTTTCACGTCGTGTTTTGGTGTAATTTAGTCCCCATTTTATCTCTTGGACGTATTGACAAACCTTTGCTTTATATTACAATTTCTAAAATTTAAAATTGGAATATATAAGTGACGTCAATAAATTGTATTGATATTGCCAAAGTGTAAGAGCTGACAGAATTGAGAACTGTTGTTAGAGATAAGGAATTTCTCAGCAATACAAAAGTATAGTGGTCTTCCTCTGCGTGGTCATCTTCTATTAAAGCAGGACACTACAATATTATGGTATCTAGAAGCGCGCAGCGTCGCATGGTTTCGCGACCGGAGTCGTTCGGTGATGCACTATCCGCTTGGCATCGCGTTTTTTGTTGTTGTTTTTGTTGCCGGACATTTCGGTTGCCTCGATTCAGAGAAAGACTGCAGAATGACAATCGAAACGTCAAGACGCATCAACGTTGCCTTTCAGAAACAAAGCCTCTTACTCGTGGAGTTCCCCAAGGTTCAATTCTCGGCCCGATACTCTTTTTATTGTATATGAACGATATGTCATCCTCCACATCAGATTGCAAAATGGTTCTTTTCGCTGATGACACTAATTTACTATGTAAACACGCCAACGCTCAAAAAGTTAAGTCTAACCTTTCGGCTTGGTTCCATGCAAAGCGTTTCATTGTAAACACTGACAAAACAGTGTCTATGTCATTTCACAATTACCCCAGGTTTCTCTTTCTTTAAACGGAACACAATTAAAAACTGTTACGAATACAAAATTCTTAGGTCTCTATATTCAAAAGTATTGTATCGTTGACAATCTTAATTCCAAATTAAGGAAATTGTGTTACGCATTACGAATCTTAGTTAATATTGTTAGATTTGCTTCATACGAAACTCTCTCGTTCACGAACACAACACTCGCAATGGGAATGAGATTCATCGTCCGAGAGTGCCAACCGCTCTTTGCCAAAAAAAGATATGTTGTTCGGGAATCGTGCTATATAATTTCCTGCCCAAAGACGTGACAGATATGATTAAATTGAGTATCTTCAATTACGCAGTTAAAAACTATCTACTGCACCAGTACTTTTACAAAATAAAAGAATAAATTGATTTTAATAAAAATTAAAGTTTTCTTGTAGTCTATCACGCCATTGCTCTAGTACTTTCAAAATATCCCATAACAATTTCAAAACTATATTCATGCGTGCTTGTATTGTGTTTTATTATTTAAATAAGTTTAGATTTCTATGTATCCCGCTAATTCCTATCAAAGACCCAAAGGCAGCACTGGTTTCAACTTTCGGTTCCCCAAGGCAAAATCAAAACATGAACCCCCCTAAAATAAGAAGAAAAATAATTGATTGCTTGTAATAATATCTACAGAACATTAGCAAGTGTTATGTTCAACAGATTATAAAATAACTGTTATTCAACAAATGCGTACTGTTATTAATTTATTTTTCCGAAAATGGTACTAATGAATCGTAAATACTATTAAATCAAACAAAATTTATGATTTACAATAACAATAGTATTAAGGACACTTTCACCTTTTTACCCGAGAGCTTAGTGAGAGCCTNGGGGGGGGGGGGGGGGGGGGGGGGAAACCCAGACCAGTTTGGTGCACAGTATATAATAATAATAATTCGACTTTCTTTTATCAACACATACCTCTTACATTTTTATATTTGATTCCAAAATCTAATATATAAAATATGATTACCCTGGGATGACGTAAACCCGTGTCGAATTCATTATAATATATGTAGAATTTTGTATATCAACTTTTAGAACCAAATCGAAAAAAAATAGCGGGTATGTGTTTTCAGAAAGAAAGAAAAAGAATTGCCCCGTATAAGTAACACCTTGGTGCTAACCAAACGTGCCTCGGTAGAGTGCAGATACACCATTATGAATGATAAGAAATGATAACAGTACATATGAAATAATTTTAAAATAGATAATAAATATTGTTTCTCTTTTTAACACTTAATTTCCGAGTACCTACTCGTGGAGGAGTGTTTGCAACGTTAACAGCCAGGTGAAAAGGTCACCGGAACAGGTCACGTGGAAGTTGCGTACGGACGTGGGAGTCGAGGCAGGTGGTGCTGTGGATAGCACACCTACGGCCGGTTTAGGAACTCCCGGTTTCGAGTCCCGGTCCGTCGCAATTTTCACCTGGCAATTGATTCTCTTTGTTCTTGCCCTTTTCTTTCCTTGTCGCATCTGTTTCCAGGTCCCGCTAGCGCATGCGCAGTCTTCGCCGTACCACGTGTCCGACCACAAAGCGGCCATCACGGTGGGCGTCATCATGGGCACCTTCCTCGTCTGTTGGGTGCCCTTCTTCTGCGTCAACATCATCGCCGCCTTCTGCAAGACGTGCATCCCCGGAATTGCCTTCAAGGTATACGATTTTTTTCCATTTTACCCAACTAAAACCAGACATTTTAAATATGAGAATAATAATAGAAGAGGATATTTATTTATTTACAATATAATAAGAAAAGTATTACTTACGATATAATATAAATAAAGAGTGAACCTCCAAAGGCGGAAATATAATGCAGAATTTCTCTTATTAGATAATTTTTGCATAACGTACACGCTTCCTAAGGTATACGTTAGGTTGATGACGCTAACCGCAGAACGTACATGGTACAATCGATGCATTTTGCATAGCCTACCTCCGAATCTCAAATCATAATAAATATTGTAAACCCAAACAAACTACTTCTATGCAAACCTACACAATTAAACTGTACTGTGAGTACATCAGAACGTGCTCATACGGCACACACAACCAACAAATCGCTCGCAAACACTCTCAGATATCAACATAACCTCAACTTCAGACCAATATCCGCCACGACCACCTCTTTCAATAGCGTACCACTAACATCATATGCAAACAGAGGCGTTTGTAACTTACTACGCTAGGAGAGTTAGTGTACCAGTAACTTCCGAGCATGCGCAGAAACAACTGGCATGTGGATAGCGTATACGATAGCGTATGTTGCTCGCATGTACTCTCTGCAAAAAAGTTCCTTTTAATGGAAAATATTCTCATGGAGGTTTAAATCAGCTGGAGTTAGTCACATGATAGTGTCGTGTCTCCTTTTCCTTCTCCATACTCCACCAATAATTGGCGAGAATCGAGTAACAGTTGGCACTGAAGGGATTATGAGAACATGTGCGTCGTAAATAGAACTGTTATGAGCAATTACGTCTTCTAATTTTGCGGACGCGGCTGGCGGTTCTTCTTTTATTAAACACTCTAAAGGTGAGGAGATATTTTTGACAAGTATTATCGAACTTTCACTCAAGTGCGTCGCAAAGAGGAGGCCCCTCCGGTGGCTCAGGTGGTAGCAGTCTTGCTCCCCACCTTGTCATCCCGGGTTCAATTCCCGATGGGGCCAGAAAATAATTGTAGCTATTCCCTTAAATTTTCCAGTTCACATAGCTGTGACTACCTTCCTCTATCCAGCTCCAATAACTCTATTATTAAGTAGTATTACTAACATCTCCACGTGGACCAAGTTGTTGGTAAACCCAGCTAACCGACCTACCTACTAACAATGGCCTACCCCCCTACTCCAGCCTCCTATCGCTCCATGTAGACAAGATTCAATACCATGCTACATTTCCCATTTACAAATACAATGGAGAAAAAAAACTGAGGAGGTAGCAGGGATGTCTCTGTTGGTATCTTATCTATTTATCAAACTTCGGGAAATTGTTTGTGGAGAGTGGAACACTTTGGTTGCTCTGGGTAGGATCAGACCCCACAACTTATGGGCACCACATGTGTCTCCAGAAGCGAATTTAGGAACTTCATTTGCAGTCGGAGGGGGAGGGAGGTCATAGTCTTTATGTGAAAATTTGATAAACAATGTTCGTATAAATAATTCTGTTTTATATTCAAAGGGATAGTGATAATTACATTTCAAATATTGAAGGAAAATGGATTCTATTAATGAACATTTCAATTATTTTTTTGGTGGTGGTGGTGGTGGGGGGTCATGACCCGTCCCCGCCCCCGCTTGAGTCGGCGCCTACATGTGTGTCTCCTCCTCATGCAATAACTCCTTGTGGTGTGATTTGGTGCTGCGCAGGTGCTGACGTGGCTGGGCTACTCCAACTCTGCGTTCAACCCCATCATCTACTCCATTTTCAACAAGGAGTTTCGCGACGCCTTCCGACGCATCTTGACTGCGAACGCGGCGTACGTCCCTTGCTGCGCGTGCTGCCCTGGCAAATGCGGATACGAAGCGGTAAGACGAACTCTCACGTATATTGTACCCACGACCGACGAGCAGAAGAGATACGTTGATTGGGTTACCCCAATGTTTAACATTACGTGCGTCAGGGCGACTAGGCTTAAGTACCCCCCAAAAATGTTTTAAATGAAAGCTCGAACCTTTCTCTATCCAGTGGCTATGAATTTTCTTACCCTTACGGCGCAAAATTTGATTTTAAAATACCATGGGTTTATATGGAGAAACTTTCGCTGGCTCATGTTTTTTTTTATATATTCTAGCAAAAGTACCAGCTTAGCGTAGCGGAAAAAAACTCTTCTAAAACATTACAAATAGAAATAGGAACGCAATGACGTTAAGATTTCCTTACCTTACGGGGCATTTTCATAAAAACTGTGGAAAATACTGTTCTAACGGAAATGGAAACCGCATCACGTGATTGAAGATAACGCGACTCTTTTGTCAAAGAAGGAGTCAAACGACTGTCTAAACTAATTATCAAAAGTTTAAAATCGCAAAATAATATTTCTCATCCAATATTAGAAAATCAGTAGAATGAATCATTAATTAATAACAACTAGTGTGGTGAATATTTCGAAGTTTCGTGAATAGTTGGCAACTTGACTCGAGTCAACGTGGAGATAATATCTTAACATCGGGTTAACATCGTGCTAGAAAAGACTCGGAGGAAATGGTCCAGAACAGAGGGTTTCCCAAAGTGTGTTCCGCGGAACATCAGTGTTCCGTGGGAAGTTAGTAGGTGTTCCTAAAAAAATTGAAAAACCTAATTCGTGCAAATTTCACATTTCGTCGCAAATACAACGCATCGCGTTTTATATGTCATGTTACAAATACTTAGCCGCGAATCGCACTGACAGATATTGTTGTATCATATTTCTCAGAACTTCATGATATCGCAAACCGGAATTTTCCCCAAAAATATTAATTTATTTCCTTGCATACTGAGAATGCTTCAATAATACAAATGTGTCCAAAAAAATATTAAACATTTTCGTTTTTTGATTTTGAGATTATATTGATTTGTTTTCTAAGTTTATATTAATTATTTATGTTATTTGATTCTGAATTGTCGCCCTTATCAAATGAATCATTTATTTCTACCTGAACACCTAAACTTGGAACTCTTCCTCTGTGGCAGAATGGTAGAACTAGAAAGCGAATATAGTGTTCCGTGAAATTTTTAGAACTTCTAAGGTGTTCCGTCACGTAAGAAGTTTGGGAAACTGATCTGCAAAAGTCCTGCCCAACTTATCTTCGCCCGCGGACCATTTTCAATGCACCTGCGATCGCTCGGATCGGTACGTAATGGGGGTAGGCAAAATGTTACCCATTGAATAGAACTAATGGTACATACTGTATTTATTTTTTATTCTCATCTACAAATTTATATTATTTCAAAATTGATAAATAAAATAGTATATATCTTTTTTTTTAATTTATAAACAGTCTTTAATGTTTTCATATACTGTAATGTGTCACGGGGTATTTCCAAACACAATTACTCATGACGGACAAACCACGACAGATATTAATTCTGACAGCAGAGGTTTATGACTCAAAGTTATTCATGTAAAATATTGATGCAAAATGTAGTATCCCAGGGCAAACGGAACCCTTTCGAGGGACCCATTTAAACGGGTAAAAGGGTTTCGTGAACCCGTTTAAAAGGGTCCGTGGATAATCGAGAAAATTTCTCGGATAACAATAAATACATTGATTTTCTTCCATTAACTTGTTAAAAACAGTTCCAACGTATAAAACGGTATATTATTACCAAAGTAAATAAAAAATAATTGACCCAAAGTGGATTTGAACCTACGAGTAGTCGCGTCGCTGCCAATTGTACAGGTTTGTGTGTTCGTTCGTAGGTTTAAAAAATAATATTATAAGAAGACAAACTACTATTCTGAGAAATGCATTCATGCTAGATGCATGAAAAATAATTTTTTAAAGCTTGAAGCTGTTTCTCGTGTTTCAAACTTCTTTACGAAATTCTGATTCTCAGAAGCGAGTTCACTGATTAACGCAAATAGGAAGAAGAGTTAGGATAATTAATAACCTAAAGAAAGATTTTAGAAACGTCGTTTATTCCAGTAACTGGCTAAACAATTCTTTATTAAACTATGCGTTCTTTATATTGTTGTTTGTATTATAGCATACTCAACATTAATATTTATTTTACCATAACGAGGAATACTTTCTTCTTTTTGTGTGTGTGTGGGGCTTTGCGGCTCATGTCGACATCAAAGGTCATTGGAGCCCGAAAAACTTGTACAGGTAGGGAAAATGCAGTTACGCACTAGGGAGAGCCAACATGACTCTCCCCGCGTGTGGGACTCGTCGAATGATTCAACCATACCCACTAAAAACCCTCCTGATCTACAACACACCAAAAGATATCTCACAACATACATCAAATGTAGGGGGAGCTAAAATGAGGGGGGACAAAAAATAAGGGGTAGGACAAAAAATGAGGGGTAGGACAAAAAATGAGAGGAATGAGGAAAATGAATGATATCCTAGCCTTAATAGCGTCGGGATCGAAAAGAACAAGAGGTGACCAAGGAAGGTCAGGAAAGAGAAAGGAAGGAGCATGGCACAAGTAAGTGGACACAAGTAATGCCAGACTCAGCTCGGGGCCCCGTGTTTGCCAAACACGTACTTACTAGATGTAAGTCCCCTGGGGGACGAGGAATACAAAATATACACTTATAATTAATGTTCCAACTTAAAGGGTGCGTGGACCCATTTTAAAGAGTGCACACCCATTTGAAAGAGTATGTGGACCCATTTAAAAGGGGTTTCGTTTGCCTTGGGATATAACTCGCGGGCCATAAATAAGCAGTTGAACAGCACATCTCGTGCTATGGAACTCTTCCGCACCCAGAGGCCCGTCTTTCTCGTTGGACTCGATTATAACCGTCCAGGCGCTAAAATCAAAACGAAATCCGTACTCCATACTAATATAGAAATGCGTAACACGAAAACGTGTCTGTCTGTTTGTTAGTTAATCACGACTAAACTTCATCACTGAACGGATCGTGATGAAACTTGAGAAGGATATAGTTAAGATGCTCAGGATAAAGCTAGGCTAACTTTTATTTAAAAAATGAATGAAAAGAAACATAGAAAATGATTTTGACCATAAATGTCGATGAGATTGGTGAAGAAAGCGGGGTGGGGGGTATATTCGCTTGCACCGCCTAAACCAGAGGTTGCCAAAGTGGTAGGTAGAGTCCGCGCGGACCACTAACGGTCGCGGACTAAAATGAGAAAATGTCGCTGGTCCCCAGAGAAATGTGGAATATACTTACTCATCACGTTAAGTTATGTTTTAAGATACATTGAAACATAATTCAATTCAAACAATACGTGAAAAGGAGGAAGCTCTCGAATGCGATCCAGGATCGTGAGCGTTCTGTTTATCATGTCAATTCGTTTATTTCCTGGAAAGATTTGCTTAAAAGATTAAATTTATCTTCAACAATAGATAAAATTAATCAATATGGTATGGATAAGGAAACTGAACGCCTTTTAAGTTATTATTTCAAAGAATCGTAGATGTGATTCTGTTTTTGGCATGCAACAATCTTCCGCTTCGGGGCACAGGTGAGAAGATAGGGTCTCTTAATAATGGAAATTTTCTAGGCTTAATTGAATTATTGAGTAAATATGACTCTGTGTTGATGGATCATTTAACAAAAATAAAAAATTCAAAAAACCAGAATTGTGCATCATTTGGCGCATAGGTCGCAGGAACAGATTATTTCTGCGCTTGGAAACGAAGTGCTTAACAAAATTAAAAGTAACATAAAGGCGGCTACTAGGAATGTATAAAATGCTAAAAGTTTGATATACTTAAACCATTTTTAAGTTGTTTTGTTTTTACAGTTTTTGTTTATTTTATTATGGTTTATTAATAAAGCTTTCATAATTTGGTTACAATTAATAGTTTCATTTTATTAACTCGATACATTTTATGTGTTCTTAGATCACAATTTTTTTAATAAATATATTTAACACCAAAAATCCTATTAGTGGTCCGTGGGATTTAAATTATGAATTTACTGGTCCGTGAGGTCAAAAAGTTTGGCGACCGCTGGCCTAAACGGTTAGAGATACATGGCAACAATGGATGGCATTATTGTTCGCCTCAAAGAGTTCTACAAAAAGGTCCGTGACAGCATCTAATGTCTATCTACAATATTGAAGAAACTTTATTACAAATCGGAGCGTTAAAATACCCAAGCGTTTTATTAAAATGGTGCAGTCGTAATGTTGGTGATAAAGAGCGGAATTTTGATCTGCGAGCGGATTCGTTGGTCTAAAAAGTAAAAAACGTCCGGGCAACGCGAGGAAATGTAATAATTGTTACCAAATTAATCTACTTCTAAGCTGTTACGCTTCACTACATTTGATGTCGATCGTGATGAAGAAATAAAAGTCACAAAAATTCGTAACTCAAGAATGGAAAATGTATAGTGTTTCTCTTTGGCCTAATATATTATAAAAGATTTTAAAATGTTTTGCAAATTATTGATTCGGACTACTAAGGAAGATGGTTAATAATAAATTAATAAATTTATTGTCAAAAAGCAGTACAAACTGCGTATGACCACGTGGAACACAATAAACTAATTTACTCTCCGGAAGCAAACAAGGGACGTATTCCATCAATTCCGATAAAGGGCCCTAAGGCAGAGGCGGATTCAAAATTTTTTTGCATAAGTTCCTAGATAAGATAAAAAGTTAGCTGCGAGTTATAATACATATATTATGTCAATATGTTTGTAATTTAACGCAAATATGTTTGTAAATTTACATGTACAAGTTATTATCGAACTATAGATTATTCTGAGTATAGTGTTTAAAAATCTTAAGAGTTGAAAAAACACTAAATTCACGATTTATTGTTACAATAAACACGCCCCTAGCCAAAGCCTAGAGAACCTGTATAAGAAATCCGCCTCTACCCGAAGGAAAAACGGAGAAAAACCCGGGCCAGATGGTTAATCTAGACGTAAGCAAACCATATAGAAAAGATATCTCGATAACCAGTGGATTGTTTCGAAATAGAGTGGAATAATTTTGTAGAAAATAAGTAAAAAAATAATTAGTGTACTTATTAAGAAGAACCCCTTGGACGCCTTCGGGGCCTGTGGCGCTACAATTTGACTTTCGAATTATACAAACATTTACCATAATACTAGGAAACAAAAGAAGTTTCACTTGGAATGTGCGGATTGTATGAACCACCCAGTAAAATGTTGTTTTTAAATAATTAAATATGGCTGTCTAAGCTTATAATCATAACGGTTGATTCGTTTAACTCGTCACAAATCTTCGTTGATAGCTTTTTGGAAACTTCGACTCAGAATTGGATAATTTCCGTAACGTGTTAGGAGGAGTCATGAGGAGTTGCCGTGAAAAGTTCAAATCTTGTAAATCATAATTAATTAGAATTACTATTTCAGTCTTTGCAATCACTGTTACAGTTCATACCATTCTCTGGTAATTTTTCAATTACTGAGCACGAAGTGTAAATCAAGGCTTTATCGGTTACGCGCGCCTGGATTTTTTGTAATTAAAGTCACCGACTGCCAATAGAAGCTATCTTTTACTTGCTTCAGGATAGAAATGAGAAGATTCACGAATTTGTGAGAGAAATATACCTGAATTACTTCGTAAATTATTTCATTATAGTAATTATCACAAGAAGAGGTTCAAGATTAATTGATGACTAGTTGGTAGGACATGGATGCTGTGATTTCTACCTAGCAATTCGAATCTGTTACCATCGTATGAATCAATGAGTACTGGATCTTTACCTGGGTCAAAATGATCAGGAGATATTCCTTCGCTTATGTTTTAGTACTATTATTATTTTGTATTATTTATTTATGTGTACAGCAACTCTTACCCAGTACCTACCATAGTCAATACCTGGGATTAACTTTAGTTGTTAAATGTCTTTTTCTTGATCCTCTATTCTTCATTATAATTTCACTAACACAAAATGCACATTAACATACAGTTCAACATACTGTAATCATTGTTGTCAAACGTCTTCTTAAATTCGTTACTTGTTTTAAAACTTGATTGGGGATGTACATTCCTACTATTAAGGGATGTGGTGAACTATTAGGGATTGTTTGTATAGGATTGTATCACGAATCCCCGATCTGTTTTATAACATTTCTTACCGTACCCATCCTTGTTACTATTTCTTGAAATTTCTCTTTGCTATTAATGAATTCCCATTATTGTTTAATTCTAAACAGTCTGTAATGTTTCATCATTCTTACCACCTCTACGCGTTGTGGGATGGCTTCCTACAATTACCAGGTCGGAGTCTCAACTCTTGACAACATCGGTCTCGTAGGTCGGCCGTCCAAAGAGAAGTTCAAAGACCAAACACGTTCATACATTTAGTCGTCAATATCATAGAAGCTAAAAAAGTATAGCGTGACCACAATAAATAAATAATTATTTTAAGTTCAGATTCATATGACACGTATGATACGAATTCGTAAGCAAAATCCTTTAGCTGAAATAAAGTTAACGCATTTAACCAAACCGGTTTAACGATACTCCGTTGCCACATAATACATGTTCCATCCTGGTAATTGTAGGGCCATGGTTCTTGTTCTCCGCCATTTCGACATCGCTTGTTCGCTTGTTGCGCAGGTGAGCAGTCGGTCATCGCTGGCGGCGCAGGGCCAACGACGTAGCAAGGCCAGCGTCGACTGTGGCGCGCTGGGTGGCGGAGGTGTGAGGCGAGGCAACGGCGCATGCGCGGTGGATGCCGTCACCCCGCGCTCCTCCGCCGGCTCGGCTTCCGTCGCCGCCACCGCCACCGCGCCGCCCCCACCGGCGCCTCCCACGCCCTCCCCACAACAACCCCTGTCCCCCCAGCACCCTCTGCCGCCGCCGCCGCCGCAGCAGCAACGACTGGCGGAGACGCGCGTCGATTCGACGGAGCAAGATCCTGAAGAAGAAGTGAGCGCCATCTGAACGCCTCTGGGGGAATCCCTGGAGGGTGACAGCGAAGTAAAGCACGGGTCCTGTGCTGAAAGGAATCGACTCGGAGGTGAGGTCAACACCAATGCGGAATGGTTCCTCAAGAATATCTGCTTGGAGGGTTCCCATCTTGAAGAACCCGTAAAGTAATTCTCCGTCAAACATTCTTCGTAATTCGAGAACCCACAATTTCTGTTCTCCAGGAAGATGAGTTGATGGCAAAATCTGGCCTTGGAATTTACTACTATTGTTGTGTTTCCCGAGATCTGAACCATGGACTTGGAACATGGTTGTAGAGTGAGAGAGCCTTGGAATCGTTTGCAAATTCTCTGCATTCATAAACCACGTTTCAAATGAGAACTCTTTCCATTCCTCCTCCGAAGCGTCTTTGAGGAACGATGTTAAGGTAGTTTGAAGACACAGATTAATCCCAAATCAAAAATAATGGTATTTAAATCTATTAAAAGAAAGTCATGGATATGAATGACAATTCCCTTGTGTCTGATCTATTATGTTCATCTAGGTCTAGGAAGAAGAAATTCTGTAAGCTGACGAGCTGGACTTGTTACGCGAAGAATTTCACTATTTTAACGGAGAAATCGTGTACACTAATATATATTACGTGTTGTCATAGAATTCTTGTCCACCCTGAAACATGTTTATTTATTTTATATTTCTTTACGTCCCGTTATCTTGAAAAGTATCTCTTCTAATGTGGACAGTTTTGATAAGGAAGAACTTTTCAAGAATTAAGAGCATGGTGCTGAAATTGAAATAAGTGAAATATTATTAGTGCAATGTATCAAACTTTCTTTCAACATTACCGGAGATCTTATGCTCTGGTATGATTTGATTATAGAGTCTTCACGCTCTACTTGCTCAATCGATTGTGAGTTCTGAACAATATGAACACGTGTGATGTTGCGTACGGACAGTGGTGCAGTGGACAGTACACCTGCGGCCCGAGCAGCAAGTCCTGGGTTCGAGTTTCGGTCCGTCTCAATTTTGACCTGGCTGTTGACGATGCAATATGGAAACGTGTTAGCGATGATGACAGAACATCGTACGAAAGAGGTGCTACTCTTCCACCAACTCGTTCAATATTTTTGTCGATATTAGTGCTGAACGACTTGTTTCAGTAAAGAGCAATACTGATTCATGTACAAGATACGTCAATAATTCAAACGAGTTGTCTACGTTGATGACCCAAAATAAAATGACCTAGATTAAATTTCTATCGGGAAAAGGTCTACGAAGATAAAGCATTTTTTTCTTTTTTTTTACAAAATAAATAAATGAAAGTGGGAAATACTACGAATTGTTGGCGAATGAAAATGGTTGCAGGGTTTTAATCACACATGAACATCGCATAAGGTTCGCCTTATACAATTCGTGCATCGTTGCCATCAACAACTTGTGTTTCCGAAGAACCGGTATTTTACTTTAAAAAGAACTGTGATCATGTATGCTGTTTGATTCACAACACGAGAGAAATTTTACCCAGTTTGTGGGCAAAGTTCGAGCGGAGTAAAAATTTCACTGATCTTATGGACATATAGTTCTTCGTACCCAAAAGTCGTGGGAAAATACGGAAATCATCCAGATATTATTCAGGTACCACCTGTTATATAATAACACGAAGTAACAAATCAATTACGTAGAAAAACTGAATATTGAGAAAACAACTGATATATGGTGAGTCGTTCCATTACAACAATGGGCCACGGTTGTCACAACAAAACCAGGCCCGCGACACATACTACATCGTTTGGTGTACTATATAGTTCTGTCTTCCGAATTTAAAAAGTTAATAAAGAACGTACTAAACTGAATTGAGTGAGTGACGTAATGGGTCAATTTCTCAATAAAGGGTACTCATACTTACGCAAATAAAAACTTCTCCAATTCTGGAGAGCAAAATACCAAATAAAAAAACATATTTCGATATAACTGATCCCGATAAACCGGAAATACGGATATACGATGGTGGGATAAAATGGTGATACGGATAAACGAGGATCGGAAAAACAAGATAAGGATGAGAGTCGGATAAACGAGAGTCGGATAAACGAGAGTCGGATAAACGAGAGTCGGATAAACGAGAGTCGGATAAACGAGAGTCGGATAAACGAGAGTCGGATGGTCAAAGGGAATGTCACAGAGGAATCGTGGACATGTTTGTTTTGTCTACTAAGAGGCAGTGAGTATATTCATAGTTTATGTTAATTATATTGATTTCACCCAACGTATACACAGATTTCGTTTCGTTCAAACTTTGCCCTAAGTTTCTGTCACTTTCATTTCTCTCGGTGTGTAACTACCACCGAGTATAGAAGACGCGGATGTAAGAGTTGAAAAACGTCGCTTGGAAAATACATTGTTGAAATGCAGCGAAATACGAAGATAAATAGAAATGAAGTGAGGACTGGCCATCATGCCACTGTGAAGATACTACTTCCAAAATGAATGTGAGCGAACCATCTTGATCTTTTGGATACAAAATATTTATTTTTGAAGTATTTCATGTCTTTGTGATTTAAGAAACCAACGTATGGTGCCATTTTGTAGTTGGATCGTGAAATTCGTTTACATAGTTCTGTTGGATTCGTGCTATCGTGTACTTCATAAATTGTCCACCGATTGATTTCGACCCTATTGTTTTTCGCTTAAAAAGTGAGTGAATGAAAGAAATAATTTGCTAAGAAAGTGTATTTGCTTACCAAAACACGAGTACGTCCACTCGTTCTCTCCGTGAGTGATCTTGCAGAAGGATAATTTCTCCAGCAGTTTCGTCCTGATAAGGTGTATATTGTGCGAACTGCAACATTCAACAAAGGCTAGGAGTGAACAAGGCGATTTCGTTCCTCTTCTCGTCGAAACAATGGAGACAGTTGAAGACAAGAATAAATAAAAGAGGGCGCAGAGGAAGAATAATAGGAAATAACTCTGCGTGTTGATGCTGTAGTATCTTGGGTCACACTGACGTGATCTTGTAGATGTGTATTAATCATCTCTCAACGGCTCTGTATAAAGGTTTAAAACAGTTCAGTGACTCCTTATAGATGAAAATAGTAAATGTTTGCGGAAGTAACTGTTTTTGTGAGTGTTTTAAGTCATAATAACTTCCACGAATGTCATTGTATTAATTGCTTTCTCTCTTGCGAATGCGGCAGTATTTCGAACTGCACGCGTACAGAGTGCGTCTGGAGACACGGATACCCCATAACTCTTCACCAATATTTGCAGCCAATTTAACTTTATCCGATTTGTATCCGTACATACAGAATCACTCGGGTCAAAATACACATTCCACGCGAAAATATTCCCTTCGTCCGCGCTGTCCGGTCCAGGAAACTTTTTCACGACCCGCCGGTTGTCAAATTTTGCAACAAACGGGAGGGCAAAACTTCCTATTATAAATTTATATCCGGTGATATAAAATAGAAAATTGTAATCGGAATTCCTCCAGTACTCATTACACTATGAAAACACTTCATTATCTTACTAAATATTAAAAATACGTTTAAAAAATAAAGAAATATACTTTTAAATTTTTCCAGCTTGAAATAATACAAATTTCTTTAATACAATCAAAATATTGTGTTATAAATAAATAAATAAAAATATTTATTAGTGTAATTCGTTGGGTAACATTTTGTCAAGCCCCATCCCGTCCCGCTCCGATCGACCGAAAGTTTATAAGAAATGGCCGCTGTGTTACGATATGTTTGACTCTATGAAGCTTAAAATTTGAATCCTATCACTACGAGTCTGTCGGTACAGACACGACAGGATGATGTGATGGCCTTATAGCCACACTTCCCGCGTGCTTTAAATCGATACTATGCACAATTCTGTGTAGTTGGCAGCATGTTGCCTGCGACAAAAATTGCAAATTAATTCGGTGTAATGGACTGTCAAAATTTTATCTTTTAATGCGCTAAAGCATTTTCGCCGACTTGGTGGGCATTGTCGGGTTGTGGCGAACCAAGCGACGTTGCCAAACTTCGGTTGACCCCAATCTCACGATGCAACCAATAGTGAGAGGGTGCGGCGTTGTCATACTTCTGCTGTGAAAAGGCAGGCAGGTGTAGCTGGTGACCCACACTAGAGTTCTTTATAAGGAGAGAGGCGACAACTATAGCAAAAATCCAAGGAGAATAGACAAGATTCTGAAACTTCGGTGGATCTTCTGAGCGCGCATCATCATCTACTAGACGCATACCATGACCAAAATGGCCGCCCTTTGATTTTGTTTACGTTGGTTTCTCAAGCGAGTGATAATAATAAAACCGTTTTTCAAAACTTATTTCAATACTTTCCCTGGATCATCATTAATTTTATTTTAAACTTGAAATTAAAATTAGACCTTAATTTTACGATCATCTAAAATGTTAGTGCGAATTGACTTGTGAATTATGTCGAAGCTATTCAAGTACACAGATCACCAGGGAAATTAAATCCCAAATACAAAAAAATGTGCCCGAATGTTTACTTTAATTTCCAACCATTAAACAATAAAAAAACGAACACAAAACTCATACAGGTCCCTGATCTTTTACAGCTTTCACGTCTCGCTGTAAGGTGAACAAAATGGCTGTCACCTAACAGTTTTCGTTATACTGTTGATGGAGGACCCAATCAGATGACACGACGTCTGTGTCGTTTCTCTCCCTTATAAAGAACTCCAACCCACACCAGTCGGTCCAGCAAGATTCCGCCATCTGACAAAACAGGCATTGGCATCTTTTACTGCGTTCGGTAAAGATTGGGCTTCAGTTGATTCAAAATTTACGATCAAGTGGCTGTATAATAAAAAGTGTCTTCCTTGTCACCATATTCCCTAGACGCATCCTGCTTGTAAATAATCAGAGCTGTTGAGTGAAAAATAAATTAATTGGAATTCTGTGAAATATATTCGGTATCTTTCTTCACTGCTTTTGGAGGAAAAATATATGTTAGGAAAAAAGTACAGGTTAATTTTCAAGATATCAAGTTCTTACAAATATTGTGTTGCAAAAACCAGTTGGTCATCCAAAAATGAAATTGTATGTACCTAATCGTGTTCCGTTTCAAAATAAGTTTTTTTGTGTGTTTTGTTTTTCAAGTTTTTTAAAGCTCTAATTTTATTAAATGACTGTCGATTATCTTGAGACAAATTTCCTAAATGACTATGAAAATCACCCATCTTCACATAAACTTTTTTACTTGAGAGTGTGTTCAGCAAAAAATAAAAACCACGTTTTTATCCCTATCTGTGGAAGGGAGGGGTAATGAAATTCTTTTATCCACATTATTCACTAATCCAACTTTAGAGCATTACATCTATATTAACTGGGGATAAAGGTTTCTGTACCTGGATTATGGATAAAAGAAAATTGGCCTCACCCAAAAAACTTCCTGCCACGGACAATGACCCTTATTGGTCCATACGGCTCTGCCTCACTTCATGTTCCTGGAAGTTTATTTAATTTGAAGAAGTAACTTCCTTATTTACTAAGTACTGTAGGTGCATTACTATAAATAGAAATTTGTGAAAGAGCAGAAAAACTTGTAAATATGCAACTTAGACCCAATTTCAACAAATTCGATGAATGTCTTAAACGAGATTTTCTGTGTAGTAAATCGTGATTATGGAAATGCGCGTTCCACCAACTTCGATTTACGAGAACATCGCGATTTACACTTAAACGCTCGGGGACCATTCGATTACCAGCGCAAATCGCGATTTTCTTCAGCACTGCAAGAAATATGGCATCCATTTTGTTTGTTTGCGTTCGATCGATTTATAGGTTATGTTCAGTGGCACCAGGAAGGCCACCTCCGGAGTCCGTTGGTGGCGCTGGTGAGTAACAAGTTGCGTTTTTCGCCCGCCATTTGTCTTCAAGTTACCCGTAATGCACTTCAAAACTACCACTAACCTCGAGAATTCTTCAGAAGCATCGATTAATATAATCGACGGTAAGTTTTACTTGGTGAAACGCATAAAATGTAATTGCGATTCCATTTACCTAATCACGTTTAAGGAAATCGCGATTATTCTATATTTTGTGAAATTGGGCCTAAAACGCTGTTTCTAAACATCTAATTTTAATTTGTGTTAGTTTTGATTATTTAATTACCAGTAAAAACTTTTATTTAATAAACATTTTTATCTACCTGGATGGTATGTTTCACAGTGATAAATAATTCGTCCTATTATCTCCGTAGAATTTGAAAGGTGGTGGTCTTATCCACTAGCCTGTGAAATTTATCCTCTGATGCGCAGTAAACTCAACGAAACTTTCCATTGAATGAGAAATCACATACACATGAACTTTAATGAGTGAGTGTTTTTCGTGTATCCCAACCATCAGCAACATCTTCGGCCCACTTGATGATGACAGTGTTTGTCCAATTCAACCTCTTACTCCTCTGTGCCCTTAGATCGCTCTCGTCCCTCATAGCTGTAGAGTGTATGTATTAATGTTGTTATAGAGTCAAAACTGTAAATGTTGTCTTATTTATAAAAAAAATGTCTAATTAAAGATTAGTTTTATTTCATTTGTCACATGGTGTTCCAAATCCCCTATTTTATGATTCGTTGTATACTCCAAGTCATGATACTTTGCTTCGAGAAATTCAACTTAAGAAAGAAAAAAACATTAAAGGAAATGCACTGTGTTCATTAGTTTATTTTGTATAAGTTGCAGTAGATTACTTTATTGTCCTCATTGTGGTCATACGCAGTTTGTAACAGCTCTCTCGACAATAAATTATTTATTTATTGTCAGTCTAAATGGCTTGATGTTGGTATAGAACCTGTACTCAATGTAACCAACGCTTTTCCTTCGCCATCGTCCGTAAGAGTAGCAATATTTGTACCTCGCGTTCTGTTGGCAAGACATTCGAATTTGAATCCATTGCCAATATCGACCACCAATTTAATTCATTTCCTCTAGTGGTTCTGTTCTGTTCTTTTTGCATCGCACGAATATTGCCTTGCGTCTTAGATTGTTATGTTATCAACTTATTATTTCTTTACAGTAGATACTCGATTTTGTTACTACCATTGATATTTATTTCGATATAACTTGAATTCGTAGAAGTTGGCAACTCGTGTTAGGCAGCCATATTGCATAATTTTCGACAAAATTACATGACTTGGAGTGTAGTATTAATGTATTATCAACAGAATACACTCGCTTTGAGGGAAGGGTCTTATAGAGCGTTGTGTTAATGTAACATCTCACCTCAAGCCCTGATGCGATGTTAGTATTTTTGGTAGAAGTGGTATCCACATAAATATACCACAACCCTTATGGTAGATGTCGCTGCCACCAGCCCAGTTTCCCAGGCAATCAAACACACGCTTAATAACAATAAATAATGATTTAATACAAATTAACTAGAAATCTGAATTTACAACAGATACAAACTCCCAAAATCATTAATACATTTAATAATCTGTTATTACACAAGTAATGCTATCGGAAAGCATTAATTACACTTGGATAAATTTAGTTGAAGACAACTAAATAGTAAAAACCCTCAGGTTATCTGAACCTTCAAAATTATAAGTTGTTTTCCCCAACAACTAACTGATACAAGTTACGACACTCGCAACTAGTAATGACTTCATTAAGACTCTACCGCAGCAGCCTAACGAACATCTGATCTCCGCGACCCAAGTCTTAGCCCGGTCACTTCTCCCGTGCCGGCGGTCTTCTACTTCCCCTCGTAGAGAGACCCTGAAGATCTTCACTCCTCCCAATATATACAGTAGCAGAAGTCACGTGATCAGCAAATAACCATGCCTTCGCCACCACACCTCGCAAGTATTCTTCTTGTCTACCTCTTTGAAATTCTAAGAACGCAGTCTGCGCCGCGAAGGCGAGCGCACCCTTCTTAGAGTGTCTCATTGTTCTATTTCCGGCGACGTACTTTATTCATTACTTCGTAAAATTCTTCTTTTTCTTCAGGTACACCTAAATTCCAGTGGACTTCGCATGGGTCAACGTCGCAGGCCGCATTCTCCGAAATCAATTGTACCTTCCTTAAAAGTGAAAGGTATATGTTCAAACAATACCTCAATAACTGCAGAGACTTAGGGTGGGTCCCAAGTACGTCGCACTTCCGTCTTAGCGCCGACCGGACACTTATAGTAAGATTCTTAACAATATCCGGCTTGTGAAATGCATAGAAATATTAATATTTCACAAATTGATAGAATTTCTTGGCGCCGACGTTACAGTTAACGTACGATAAATCATAGCGGGAAGGAATCCACAAAGACTTGTTCTTTCATGCAGTTTCATATTATTATATAGAAATTGAAGATCACGAAAATTACTGTGGCAGTGATAAATTCATTTTGTAAATCAAAATAGGAAGCAATGTTTTTGAATCTGTTTACAAGTCATTGATAAAATATGAGAAATGTTTAAACAAATTAAATATTGTAATGTTTTTTTAAATCTCCGTACAAAATGATGTTTAAGTATAATAAGTGATTCAACAAATTACGAACAAAAATCTATTTATTTTTTTCCTCAAAATCAGGGGAATAGGTAATAAATTTGGGACGTTCACTGAAGGGGGGTCCTCGTCTTTGTGTCAACGTTTTACGAAGGAGGGTCAAAATTAGCCATTTTGGAGAACGGTTTATGGATGCCCCCCCCTAAGGTCGTCTTCCACCAGCGTTCTTATCGGTCGGTTAGCATTATTCGGATAACTTATCCGCCCGGTAATTGTATTTTGTCTTTCTCCACGCTCCATCCGTTGGATAGCTCCTCCGCTATCGGAGAGCAAACTTTAACCGGCCGATAGATGCGCGGTTAAGCGTTATCGGGGAGCTATATTTCAAATATTGACGTTGTGGAGGTTACCAATACCCTTATTTTTGAAAAATTGTTTTAACTTAAGAGTCGTTAATTTCTTCTTCTTTTTTTTTTTTGTATTACAATACTAACGTCGTTTTTTGAAAAAATATTTTGCTATAAACGATCTTGAAAATAGATTTTTAAAAAATTCTCAAATTACGTAAGAAATACAGAAATAGAAATATGCAAAGAGATAAAGTTTACGAATGATTTAATGTTGTGATAATGTCACTCGAGGTCTTCAAATTTGGATTTAAAAAAACTCTTAATTGATAACGGTTTTTGATGTTTTGGTATTGCGGTTTTGGGAATTGTTCTTTTCTTTGTTATTTTTCAATTAATGCTTCCTCTGAGTCCCTTTGTCGATGATCACAGCCAATGCGTTGTAATATTTGGCGACGCAATATCCGGTGTTTTGTAAGCAAACCGTGTCACTACGATCTCATCTTTTGCAAGCAAATCATTGTTAATTCTCGAAAAATTGGCAACGCCATAAGGTGTGCAACCGAGAGTCGCCTTAACCGATGGATATGCGTGGTGAAAGACGCAATATCTATCTACCGGTTAGTGAACACTCAAATAGTTATCCGCTAGCTAAGTACCCAGCAGATAGTGGAAGAAAGATGAAATACTAAATACTGCCGGGGAAGAGTATTCCACTAACAGTATGAGGAAGAAAACTTTGGAACTCTTATGTGAATTTGAAAATGAAAAATAGTCATATTGTCAATTCATGTTCTGAATACATTTCAGAAAGTACCATCATCACTTTCACAGATACCGCAATCCTCGTCCCAGAGTGTGTTACTCGTGAAAAAAATATTGTTCGGAAAAGGGAAAGGTTTCGAAGAAATTAACGCAGAGAGATCTGATGGGGAACGTGGAATACATTAAAAGGGTTAGCTAAAAAAGAGCACGAAAGAGGATTCTCAGTGTCCTATAAATAAATTTTATTGTCAAAAATACATTGCAAACAGTGTGATCACGCGGGGGACAATAAACTAATTTACTCTCCGGAAACAAGCAAGGGACCATCCCATCAATTCCGATCAAGGGCCCAAGGGCTGCAGTGGAGGATGTAATATTTATAAAAGACATTATTTAAGAAATACCTACTGTTATCCATTTATTGTTCCAAAATATATATTATGTGCAGTAAAAATTCGAGATTAATAACAACAAAAGTCTTAATGACATTCCCGTGTGTGGAAAATCCTCCACTGCCAGGAAGAAAACCAAAGAAAAACCCGGGCGGAGATGGATTCCGTTAACAATTTTTGCTTTCAAAATGTGACCTCGGTTATTGAAGGACATTTCGTTCTCTCTGGATTCTCCCCATTCCAAACTTTCTTGTTCCAAGTTTAATGATATTGAGAACGTTTGTGAGTGGAGAACAATAAATATATATGTGCCAAAGTTTCCAACTATAACACTTCTTCATCATGGCCGAAAAAACTGAAATTTGTAATATATTGTGCGAACCAGGATAATTATAAAACAGAATAATAAATATATAATTAGTGTGGATATTGATTATTCTTGCCCTAGTAATAGTTAGGTTTGTAAATCATTAAATGTTTCGTAATTAAATCAGTCGTATTTTAAATTATTATAATTGTATTAATTTTAATCTGGACTTTATATAATGGTTACGAATTGTATCCAATTTAGTATTTTACATCCTTTGGATCCTCTTTAAATTTTTTGAAAATTCGCAAAAACTTCACCGTTGATCGACGTCAACTGAAAAACCCTCTCTCAGTTATTTTTAATGGAATTTCACGTACTTCATTTTGGGGAGAAAAAAATATACATCACATAATGAATTAGTAGTAAAATAAGGTAATATTTTTTTACTCGAATCTCATAATTAAAGAAAAGAATCCTAGTTTTGCTTCTACGTTTCTCGTTTGTGTATCTGGGTCTATCATCGTATTTTCCTTCTTCAATATAACCACAAACAGAAAGAACAAATAAATAACAACTTGAAAACGGCTCCACATAAATGTATGAACCAGATCTTTGAATGTTTTTTTCTTTTTAAACAAACAAATACTCTATGAACAGTAGTCGTAATTATCTTCATGTTTTGCTGAAGACATTATTCAAAGGTGAAATTGATGGATACAAAAAGAGCGGGCTATGCCTTCTAGAACATAAATAATTGTTTGTAATTTGTAAAAAATAAAAACTATTTAATGTTACTTTTTTGTTTATATACTGACGTCAAAATGCATCATTATTGTTTCTGTGAAATGAAATTACATTTTTCTGGCGTATTTCACAAATAATATGTTGTTCATATTCTATGAATAAATTGTGAAGACATTTCGTGTTAAAGTTATCAATAATATCTATTTTTACTCTCTTCAATCTTCTAATAAATCATGTCTTTTTTTTAAGACAATCAACAATTTCAGTTTATTCACTTAAATCTTGATAAATAAAAGGAAGTCAATTGATAGATTTTAAAATTATAATTATTTTAAAATCTGTCAGCGTTTCGACGTCTAATTTGACATCTTCATCAGGGCTTCTTCGGGGGAAGTAACAACAGCTGGTTAACCATAAAATTATTCAGCATATTTTACATTATTCTGAGTGAATTTAATCACAAACTTAAAATGTTTTCACTTTAATAACGTTATATCATAGTATTCATGTTTTAATATTGCGGAATTTTGCAACATAACCTCTAGTTTACATATTTATATCCAATTTCAATTCATCTCTTAAAAAAATAAACATACTATCTTTAAGTGATAACTTCCGATCAAGCGAAAATGGCGACCAGCCGGGACTCGAACCCAGGTTTCTTGCTTTGATCGCAAGAGTGTTAACCGCTACGCCACCGGTTCGCCTTCCACAACTCTACACCATTTCCACCCAGACCTACATGGTCTAAATGGTGTACAGACCTAAATGGTTGTACAATTGTGGAAGGCGAACCGGTCAAAGCAAGAGACCCGGGTTCGAGTCCCGGCTGGTCGCCATTTTCACTTGACCGAAAGTTATCACATATATTCTCCACGTGTAGGGTACACGGAAGAAATATGTACATACTATCTTTAAGTTGTCACATAATGCAAAAACTCAACCTCTTTAGTCAGTCATGCACACGCAATCACTCAGAGAATCACAATTTATTTTGTGTTAAAAGTCACACACAGTTGGTAGGTCTTGTTGCCCTACTACCACCCCCATGGCGGGCAGTCTCCTTCCCCTTGAGAGACAGTTGTACCGTACAAGGCTACCGAGAAGAGGAACGCGTCAAGGAAGGTTCGAGATTTTCAATGCTGTTTATCCACAAGAGGTGAGTAATCTCCCTACAGTGGCATCTATTGAAATAATAAATCTCGTATTTACTGTTACGAACTATTTTAACTTCAGATTTTATTGTACCTTCATTGTACATTAATTGTCCCACATTCTTTCCCAAACATTTGTGTTAGTAATGCATTCATATTTATTTAAATTTTCGGTAAGTTATCACTTGAGAGTAAATTCGGGATACATGATTTTGAGTAGTAAGGTTTCTTATTTCTTCTTTAGCAGAGCCCATTCTATTGAATACGGTTTTTCCCGAATTACTTCCGTTTGCCTCGTAAGTGAAGGATGTAGCGGGACGCTCTAACCTCACATTATCAGCTGATGAGAATGAAACCTTGTGAACCGTTACCTGCACGCGAGTGAGTTTCGTAGAGGTTGACAATTTGTGTACGGCAGCCATATTGAATAATTTTAGGCAAAGTATCGCGGCTTATAGTATAGTTACGACTTATAAACAATACTATCCGAATAATCTATTGTTTGATAATAATACGTACTTCTGAAATGACTTTTTTGTATTAAATACAAATTTGTTGGTATTATGTTCATACTTTAACTTGTAAAGAACTATATTTATTGTTAGGAAAGTGTTGAAATGTTAAATCCGCTTCTGCCTTAAAGCCCTTGATCTTAGTTGATGGGATGATCCCTTGCTTGCTTCCGGAGAATAAATTAGTGTATTCTCCTTCAGTTGGTCGTGTGCAGTTTGTACTGCATTTTTTTACAATAAATTCATTATTATCGTTATGTCAAAGATACGACGTAGGTCCTCTCAACGAGACCGTATGTCATTGGTACATGATCATAGCTGAACTATTATAAAAAGTTGTGCATAACAACGAAATATGTTTCATCTAAGCTCTTTGATAATATACATAAGACGTAGAAATATAACCCTGTAATACCGACCTTACGTAGAATGTAAAATTAGGACGAATCTACATCTGTTACTACTATTAACGTCTATTATATAATATAATTAATAGCTTACGACCTTTTATGAACGAATAGTATTTATATGAGTTACATCTACTTTTGGGACCAATATGTTGCTTCCTTGGTCTGATTGTCTGAAATGGCGTACAATTGTGCGAATTGGCGAATGGGAGACGTGTTCAATTCCCGACTCGTCATTTTCACCCGAAAGTTATCACAATATTTACATTTAGTTATAAGATAAGATAGTTTTAAGATACTACGGGAAAACGTTTTCTACAAATATTATTGTTCTATGTTCTTCTGCTTCATAAATCAACACAAATTATATTAAGAGCAACAAAAGTAGGTGAAATTGGATGAAACGTCCTTCAACGGAGCTGTTGTAAATTGTCATCAATCACACACCAACGGAAATTCTCTTAAGAAATAAATCGAGTTAAGATATTCCTGAGGGGAAAACGGTAATAGATGGACGTTCACCCAGCTATAACCGGTGATAATGCGTCAGATTTTAAGGAAAATTACAGAGAAGTGCATGGAAATTTCTAGCTCAGGTTTTCTTCCTGCAGTTCTCTGCAATCTTTATATACATTTATAAGCACTATACTCAGAATAATCTACAGTTTGATAATAATTCGTACATGTAAAATAATTTTTTTGTGTTAAATTACAAACATGTTGATATTCTATTAGTATTATAACACGTAGCTAGCTTATTATCTGATCTAGAAATTTTTCCTGAAATTTTGCAATCCGCCTCTGCCTTAGGGCCCTTGATCGGAATTGATGGAATGGTCCCTTGCTTGCTTCCGTTGAGAAATTAGTTTATTGTCCTCCGCGTTGTCATACGCAGTTTGTAACTTTTGCTTTTTTGACAATAAATTTATTTATTTATTTATTTATATTCATTAAAGTTTGGTTGATGCTAGTTTCGAAGTTTATACTGTATTTGCTAAGATGACAAGAATATTACGTATATTTTATACTTGTTAAAGATTTACGCGGTTAATCCAAAATACTTATTTTATTCGTTAGCAAATATGTATTTCCTTGAATACATTATATAACAGTTTTAAAATACTATTGAGAAGGCTTCATCACACGAAGGGGTAGTAAGTCATATCAATCCACCAAGGCGGAGGATCTTCCGAAGTTGCTGAGGACCTTCCCAATATCCCCTGAAACAGAAAAAAAAATCCCCTAGTGATAAGTCACTTCGTTGTTTGAGATAATGTTTAAATTTCTCTCCATCTTGTAGACTGCCATTTTTATCCTTCTCTGGCACATGTACAGTAGGATTATAAGTAAGTAAATATTCTTGATCATCATAAAGGGAGTGTAGTTAGATAGGGCAAGAGACTGTACCCTAAGGTCTAATTAAATTGACCCCTCCGATGGCTCAGGTGGTAGCGTTCTTGCTCTTCAACAAGTCATCCCGGGTTCGATTCTCGGTGGGACCAGAAAAAAAATTTGTACATTTTCACATTAATGCCCCGAGTTCTTTTAGATGTGACTGCTGAGAAGCGCGCCCTCTTTCTTCTATCCATCTCCTACTGCTATAGTATCAACAACTCTAACTTTTATTAACTACTCCTACTGACCCAACCACGTGGGTCAAGTTGTTGGTAAACCCAGCTGAGTGACCCACCTTCTAACAATAGCCTCAACCACCCAACTCCTACCACCTATCGCTTCATGTAGATACGCTTCAATAGCACGCTACATTTCCCGTTTACAAATACTACAATGGAAAAAAAATAGTCATTGAAATTGTGTCATTGACGGGGCGAGTATTACAAAATTGATCATTAATAAATTTCTAATTAATTTACATAAGCGAGAATGCCGGTTTTCTAATTTATGTTTTTTTTCTGTCGTGGCGTATTTCCTGTATTTTCTAATTACCTTTCGCTTCAAAAGTTGACAGAAATTGTAACACGGACTGTTCGCTTGTCTTGGATGGATGTCCACTAGGGTGGGTCGAAAAAATTACTTTAACCTGGCTGGGTGATAAAATTAAAGATTTTAAGCTTCTAAGTCATCCAGCAAAACGGAAGAATTTTTTGACTGCAACTAAAGGGTGCGAGGGAGCTTCAAAATGCCATTTTTTGGTACTTTTTCGATTCTAACGCCTACAACACAGATATCAATCGATGCGATCGCTCTCATACTGTGATCCACAGGGCCCAGATACTTTGACCCTTTCGAACCGTTATAAACCATCAACCTCATATTGTTCTTTCCGCAGGTGCAAAGCCTTTTTATTCACCTGAAAATTGCCATTTTTGTCGTTTCCCTCTTATTTATGGGAGAATAATGCTTCTATGATTCTGAAAATGGCTTCTCCTGCAAATTTAGATTTATGTATCTCGTCACGATACAAAGTAAAAGCGAATACAAAAACTGAGTGTAACGTCGTCATTCAGAACAACTCAAATCGTAATAGCTTCGTTATCATCGCTAATATTCAAATGACANGAACTTGCATAGGAGGAGGTAAATTCTTTTTGCAATAACAATATGCAGGAAGCCCTAAATAATACTGTAGCTATTAAGAAAACGCGTTGAACTGGAAGAGACTTGACAAATTCGGATGGTCAGTTTGAGTATCTTTTGACTAAAATTAATGTAAATTTGCCCATCATTAATCAAATTTCTTCCAGTTCAACATTTTTTAATGGCGTTTGTGCTGAATGGGAAACCGCGGATTCGATTCTGCACTCAGCCAGAGTGGATGAGGTTTTCAGCCAGGGTGTCTTTAATTTACTCCAGACCAATGGCGGTTCGTTACCGTACGTTACGCGACAACCCAACATCTCCCCTTCCCACATAATTTAGATAGGTTAAAGAGTAGGTTAGATGAAAATAGCGACGGACCGGGAATCGAACCCGGGACTCACGCATTAATCGCAGGGGTGTTAACCACTACACCACACGTTCACCTTCTAAAACTGTACACCACCCCGTGTAGATACACGGAAGACATATATGCATAACCCACCTTGATACGTAGGTACATGTGATACGTGTACTTAAGTGCACACAGCATAGTGTGCCGCCTAGTTCATTACCTCCTGAACGGGGATATGTCTCAGTTCTTCCGGGGTTTAAGTTTAGATAGATATGAAGCACAGTTGTGGAAGGCAAACGGGTGATGTAATAGTTAATGCAGGGTCCCGGGTTCTCTTCCCGGTTCGTCGCCAATTTCATCCGACCGAAAGCTGTCCCGTATCTTATATGCATAAATTAAGTCATAAAATAAATAAATTAATTGATATTAATTGGTTAATAACTACCTAAGCATTAGGTTCCAATAGATATAAGGCAGCGCTCTCGCCTTGATCTGGTACATGAGCCATCGCTCTCTCCGCTGGTCCACTGGAAACGTCTCCGCCGGTGCACCTTCGTACTTGAACTCCGCCAACACACAGGCTCCGTCGCGCGTCACCAGAGGGCAACTCGCGTAGCCGTCGTACTTGGCGTCTGCGGGAGGCGGATCTCCTCGCATCACCGCCGTCAGCGCTCGACGCACCACCCCGCACTGCGCTGCCGCCCCCGCGGCCGTGCGTGACGTCGGCACGTCCAGCGCGTCTCCCACGCCCCACACGTTGCCGAAGCGCACGTGTTGAAGCGTCTCCGGATTCACCTATTCGGAGCGATGTTTATATCGTATTAAAGTAAAATGGTGACGAGTCTGGAATCAAACCCGGTTTTATTCGCATTATTTACACAACCCTGTACACCATTTCCACCCAAACCTAAACCCCGTACAGTTGTCGAGGGCGAACGGGTGGTGTAGTGGTTAACATCCCTGCGATAAAAGCAATGGTCCCGGGTTCGATTCCCGACTCGTCGCCATTTTCACCTGACCGAAAGTTATCACACATCTTCTCCACGTGTAGGGTACACGGAAGAAGAAATATGTGTATTGTAGTAGTTGTAAATGGGAAACGCGGCGTGCTATTGAAACTTATTTACATGGAGCGATAGGACGGTATTGGAATCCAATACCTACCCCTCCTCCACTTCAAGCAGTTACTTGAATGCTGTGCCAGTTACTATGTCTATGTGCGTGGACAGATCAATGTCAATAGGAGAAACATACTGTTGGCTTGCTTACTAGCGTCGTGAAAAAGCTCCATTAGGTAACGTAAAGACCTAAATACCCTTCCGGTGGCTCAGGTGGTAGCGCTCTTGCTCATCACCAAGTCATACCGGCTTCAATTCCCGGTAGGGGCAGAACAAATTTGAAGCTTTTCACATTAATGTTTCAGTTTATACAGCTGTGACTTCTGGAAAGTGAACCCTCCTTCTATCCAATCCTACTGCTCATAGTAGCACTTAGTTCTTACTTGTGACTGGTACTTGCACATGGGCCAAGTTGTTGGTAAACCTGGCTAGAAACTCGGTATTTGTACCTCGAGGAAACGGGACGTTTTGTGAACCAGAGCGTCGCACTGTCGCAGCGCGTGAGGCGGCCCCTGAGGCGGCGTCGCGTGCAGCAGAGTGTAGCTCTCAGTCTTCAACTCGGTCTCCAAGGAATCTTTATGACGCTGCCGGAACACGGCTTCCTTATCCTCCCAGTTTAACTGTCAACAGAAAGAAATTAACGTGGTGGATCTTTGCAATTTTCTGTAAATGTCCTACTCTCTGGCAACTTTGGCAAGATGTGCGTTTTGCTTACAGAAGTAGCGAGTATATGTTCTACTACAATTAACGTACATTATATTATCTAAATAAATAATTATAGTTTTATTTATGGCCTGTGATCTGTGTGTGTTGAAGAGCTCAATTACGTTTCGACTTTGATTTTATATTTAAAAGCAGTTGAACAAAGAATAGTTACCTCATATTGCATTAATATTGATCACTTGATGGATTGGAAAAATACATTACTTTTGGACAAATTGATTATCTGCTTTTTGTAAACATATTTTGTGTTTATATTTATGTTTACATCGTGTTCATTTGTCCAATTGTAATTATTCTTGTTACAATTTGTTATTATTTTTATCACGTGACAACGGCTTAAATCCAAATCGAGACGTTGTGAATTCTTCTTAAAATATATTATTCGTCCATGAAAGGTCGTAAGTCTATAATTATTTATTTAATTAGCGAGTTTATGGTTTATATAAAACCAAGTTAATGTTTATCGCCCGTTTAATTTCAGTGCAATCATAGGAACAAATACATTTCTATTTACTTTCTCGAAACGGACTAAATAATAGGTTCTGAACGATCCTCGCGCAAGTCTTACCTATTACTAGAGTTATGATAACTCAATATTCCCACTAGCAAAACAGTATAGTCTACATTAATTATGTGATGTTGAATGAAAATGGGAGACAGGATCGAGATTCGAACTCGGGACCTTCAGCTTTCGCGCTGATGTGCTTACCAACTGTGACACTCTGTTCGCCTCTAGGTCCAGTCTACCAATGACATTCCACTTTCGAGGCCCACAGACCTCTGAGGTGATCTCATAGAAATTAGAATCCTCTTATGAGGCGACTCCCTTAGGAAGTACTTAATTGTGGATCGATATATTCCAATTATGGAGTTCACAAACAAACAGAAATCTCGTAAATTGCGGTGAACCTCACAACCAGGTAACAGATTAATTATGTTATGTTGAATTTTCAACATAACGTACAAAAATTCAACATAACAATTAATCTGTTGCCTGGCTGTGAGGATCACCGCCTTTTAAGGTAGTACAAGTGTAAGTAGAATTAAATCACTAAAATACCTGAAATCTGCATAAATATACAGAGTAACATGTACTTATTGTGGGTCAACGTTAGAATAACATACTTCACCAGCCATTAAAATTGTAACTGATGGTGTAATTCATTGCGTCTTATGGACTCACTTATTTTTTTTAAACTAACTTTTTTAAACGAACTCTTTTAGACTGTTGTGTTGTAAAACAATTACACTAAATATAAAGGAAACAATTCTCCTTCTCAGTGATTCGACTGACTCGGAGCGCCGCTCTCACCTTAA
Organism: Laupala kohalensis; assembly: GCA_002313205.1. NCBI lineage: Eukaryota > Metazoa > Arthropoda > Insecta > Orthoptera > Trigonidiidae > Laupala > Laupala kohalensis. The sequence goes on along the minus strand of NNCF01128236.1, from coordinate 317,830 downwards.
GAGATTTAGGAATCAGCGTAGTCTTAGTACACCATTTGCTATAATCAAGTTTTCCAGGGTTTGGGAAGTAAAAATACAAAGATGTCGGACTCGAGTGGTGTTTCAGGGCAGCCACCACCAATATTTTAGAACAAAAACCCCACACTCGTTAAGACTTCAACTGCCTGTGATTGTCGTTCGATATTAAAATCATCGTTTGGTAGCACTTACACATACCTTACGGGTGTACCAACACTATGGAAACAACAAAGAGACTACCGTAAAATAAATTTCGTTGAAAGTATATTCATAAATGAAGATTTCTTGGATAATTTACGCAATGTATTTTATAAATAGAAATGTTAATTTTGTGTTTCACTACAAAGGTAAAAAAAATGAGTATTTTAGGGACAGGCTCTCCTAGAGTGATTTCGTAAAGTTTGCTGGTAATGAATACAACGTATAAGATGAAATTATCACTACGTCGAGTAGTATACGACGTAGGGGGAATCAATTGAGTAGGTTGGCAGTTCTCCCACATTTGGTAACTTTTCAGAGGACAGAGAGAGAGAGAGAGGATAATACCAACCTCAACCAATTCGGACAACACGTTAACTTCGATGCTCTTCGTGTCCGCTATCTTCTGCATGGCTTCCGAGTAATAAGGAACTCCGAAGATGCTGCTTAGTGAAGTGTGGTAACAGATCTGTGCAGTTTCTCTCAGCTGATTGCGACGAAGATAGTCGTCGGCGAGATACAGGTACTTCTGCGGCGCTCCTGGGCACTTGACGGGCGTGGAGGGAAATGTGGAGATGATTCGTCCTTCCTTGAAATTCTCCAAGTACTTGAAGCTGTTCTCCACATATTCCGGGCAGAAGTTGCACGACACGCCAGAGTTTACAGACATGAGAGCTTCCTTGAGACCAGGAACATCCTGCGCAGGGTGAAGAGANTTTTTGGAGGGGGGGTTTTAGGGCTCGTCAAGGTCATTAGAGCCCTTGCAGGTGGGGAAACATGCGGTTTCGCACCATAGGGAAGAGCCATAGTGACTCTTCCCCGTGTGTGGAACTCGCCTAATATCTCGACCACACCCACTAAAAAACCCTCCTGAAATCAACAAATATCTAACTAGAAAGATGAGAGGAAAGAAAGGGAAACAGATGCTCAATACATTATGGCGCGAATGAAATAAATTCTGAAAATTATAATTTTCAAATTACGGAAGGGAAGAATGAAAGGAGAGAAGATAGGAAAGAGAAAATAAAAATGCAAATTAAAACCCTCCCTAGAACATGTGGGAGGAGCTCCAATGTACTTATAAAATTCAATAGTTTATTAACATTAATCGTTTCATTTCCGAGAATTGTTGGTAAATCTGCAATCAGACCAATTTGTCTCCGTATTCTGGTGTATCTTCTGTGAATCAGTTAGTAGGTGACGCACTGTCAGAGAAGAGCTACACTCCTCACAATCGGGTTCATCAAGTAACAAGAGATACCGATGAGTGAGAGGACAATGTCGAATGCGCAGGTGGAAAATGATATAATTGGTATTTTTAAATCGTTTTACAAAAACTACGATATCTAACAATTGTACAACAGTGAAAGTTAAAATCTCTGATATTCAGATGCGTAATACGCGGAATAGAATTCCACGTGTGACAAATCTAGTTTTAACTTCCAATTGAATAATGGAAAATATGGAAATTTAAAAAAACTTGCCAAGGAATATTTAGTCATCTTCACTCCAAGTTTTATTTGTGAACAAACATTTTCTTTAATGAATCTAAATACAAGATCATGATAGTATGATTTACATTCGGAGGAACGTCATATTCGTTGTTTTTTTGTTTGTTTGTTAATTGCTTGTACTAAATTACTTTCATTTTTTATAAATAAATTACATAATACAATTTTGTTTACTTAAACGAATCGTTTTTGTATTTAAGATTTTTTAATTTTAATATTTCGTCCGGCCCGTGAAAAACTGTTGGCCACATCTGCACAAAACAATCTGGAAATCATTCAAAATGATACTGGATTCCCACACTTTCAACACCTCTCTCACCAGCGTCATTATATATTTAGTGCATTACAACCCCCCGCCCCATCACAAGTGAGTATGATCCCTAAACACGTAGCAAACTCGCCTCCTAATTTGATATTCCGAGGCTTTTATCACAAAAATAAATCACAATTGCAATGAATTACGGTTGCTGATGAATGCGGATACGGTGTCATAATCCATTCATTGTAAATGTTCTAATTCATCGATACCGAAACCTATCTGTCTATGTGGGATGAGTGGAATATACAGGAGATGCTTACCTCTTACGTACGTGGAAGTCTCTTTCAGGATTTCCAACAATCGAGAACCCTCATCAAAGAGTTAATGAGAAGCAAGAGGCCTAAAATCTGCTCGCCGTCAGTGTGTATTCAATGCAATGGACTGTTGCACTAATACGGTCCTGAGATTATATAAGTGCACGAATTCGAGGAAGCGCTGGTCAAGAGGTTTGCAACCTAACCTCAGACACACACATTTAAAGCGAGGGAAGAATAACAGTTCAACCCTCATCGCTGTACACGCGAGTTGTACTTCCCTCTCTCCACAATATAATGCAACAATCCCCTTTCACGTGCTCGTAAATAGACCCAGCCGTCTCAGTTGTGCGTTGTCCGTGATAACATGAGACATAAGATACTGTGTGGTGTCTCCCTGTTTCTCGCACACCAGTGTGGAGGAGGGAAGGATGGAGATGACGCAATGACTTATGCGCAGCGGTAAGAAGTCAGAGCAGGGAACCGAGTTCCTCCACCCACGTCAACTTAGCTGCCGTTCGGCCAATTGGCAGCGGTTCCCCATTCTCTGCTTTCCTCTTCTGCTCCGAGTATGAACCACATCCCATGTCAGTAGCTATTTGTTTTATGTATTGCAGACGGGGCCTTCCTCTACAGTTTCTTCCCATAGTCTATCACCCTTTTAACTATACCTACATGTCGAAGTATGTGACCTATAAATTACACCCTTCTTTTTAATTACTTCAGCACACTTCTCTTCTCCCCCCACTTCTTCACACAACTCTTCACTTCTCACCCTTTCACTTCAACTAATTTTTTGCATCCTGTACCACCATGTTTCAAAACACTGTATTCTCCTTGTTTCTCCTTTCCCAACTGTGCATGTCTCGCTTCGACAGAGCGCGATACTCCATACAAAAGTTTTCATTAGGTTCTTTCTTCTTTCAAAATTTATTCAGTGAATAATTTTTTTCTTCTTATTAAATGCAATTTTAGCCCGGGGTCTGTCTAATTCTTATATCTGGCTTGCTTCTCCCATCCTTTGTGATTAAACTACCTGAATATTGGGAGAGACAGAGATATCAAACTTCGATTTCCCTTTACTGAAGAGTCTATTTATACGAACATACCTCGTATATGGGCACTATGCCCATGGCGATGATCATGTAGTCGTAACGGATGAGTATTCCACCCTTCGTCATCACTTCGCTTCGTTCGGGGACGAAGATCCTCGCTTCGTCTCTGATCCAACGCGCCTTCTGCGGCAGCACCTGCCAATTCACGAATCCAATAATCATTAAAAATAATTTTACTGTCCTCGCAGCGAAAGAGTAGTGACCAGATGTCACCAATTGAGCGAAAGCGCGGTGTTTGTCATATGTCTACGGCGAGGGACGGCCTTGCATTGCTCCACCCATTCCAGACGGCGTGCCACAGCATCCACACATTCACACCTTCAAGCAGACCAAAGGTTACAGATCAATCCCTCTGCCTTTATAGTTGGTATATCAATTAGTCCGTTCTGCGAATGGGCTGGTGCAGGCGTTACAATACAGTACCTAAGTGCACTAAGATTGTTCGGACACGAGAAAAAAGCCCACGTGTCTACAGCGAGACGAAGAGTCTGCAATCTCGCAATACTAGCATTGGTTCCTCTACTTTTTACATAGTATTTAAGCCTTCCATACTTTTCTTTCGAAGAGAGCACTATAGAGTAATCATCGTCATTTAATAAATACGAATGAAATGTTCCAGAAAATTTATCCTTTTCCTTTTCAGAGTAACCGGACGGAACCGTAAACGATGTGTCGTTATTTTTTTAAGCCCATTTATTTTAAAAGGATGTTATAGAGAATATTCGTACGTGAGGTACGAATGTTCTAGTGCGGATTATCATACACGATTCACAACTGCTCTGATGTCTTCTTTATATTATTTCATGCTAAGCATCAAACCGAGGGAAACTGTCCTAGATATAGCACAGGGGAAAAGAAATCCATATTATAAACAGAATACATAAAATACTATTTTGCTAAATAATAATAAGCGTTCATGTAATCGTAAAGAATGTAATTATTTTCATTCAACTTCCCATGTGATCACATTGCAAAGGTTTGGCTAATTTTCAGCTATAATTGAAAACAGGGTATTTTATGCGTGAGGGCAAATACGGGGCAAGCGAAGGGTAGTGTAGCCACCGCTCTGAGGAGGGTATAATCGGGCGCCCATTAGAAGGGAAAAATCAACGCGACTTAACGCTTTTTTAATCTCATTAACATCAGTGAAGATTGTTTCATGGATATTCCAGAAGCGATTGAGTCTCTAGTCTCTACCTCCTCCTTTGCTGCGAGTAGTTGCCCGTTGAATTCTTCCAGGGGCAAAGTGCTGACACGTCTGATTTAAATCTTTGATTTGTGGTTTGTATTAGTCGCATTATCACGAAATAATTTTATGTTTCTACATCATCACCCTCAAAATATTTATTCACATGCTGAAAAATACACACTCCACGAATATTGCACTGTAAAAATTACACAAAAAGAGGCCCGACTAACGCTAATTTACATGTATTCTACATTCAGACATAATTTTGATACAATGTTCTATTACATACTCATTTAGAAAAAATAGGGTTATTTAGAGAAAAAACTCACAATCTGTTTTTATTTATATTTTCACATGGTTACCTCGTGTACTTGGAAAAGGAAGAGAATTAATGGATGTAAAGAAAGAAATCTCACAATTTGACCAAATTAACATCAAGAATCAATTAAATGTTGTATTAATAGTGATGAAGCCCCCAATCCCTAACATAAATAGCTAGCATCCAGGAAAGTGGAAAATAGAAAAAAAATCAATGCACTCCATATATATTTTCATTATTGACACATAATATGGCGCAAAATTGTTCTAAATGCACACTTACCTTTTTTTTCAAACTAATATCTCATGGGTAACTAATGTCGAATCTGAAATCTTTGTGTAACGACCTGCCTTTTAGGTTTTGTATTTCCTATACCCGGATTCTTTATTCCCCGGAACTGGCGGTTTCACTTCTATATTTATTTATTCACGGCTTCTTTATACTGTGCTTCAGGCCATCAGGCCACCTCGTCCGCCTAAGCACATGATTTGCACGAATAAAAAGGTTAGGAGAGCTGATGGGTCGCCGGGGAATTACAGACACCGAGCCTATTTTGGTGTGGAACAAATAAATACATGTATTGTCAAAACAGTTACATACTGCAGATGACCATGTGGAGGACAATAAACTAATTTACTCCCCGGAAGCAACCGGGGGACCATCCCACCAATTCCGATCAAGGGGTTGTAAGGGGGAGGCTAAGGATTTAACATTTCAGCACTTTACTTCTAAGGTAAGAATAAAAATGGGTGAGGTAAATCCCAGTAGTAGACGTCAACCAAATTGAACCTACGCTCTCCCTCTCCTCAGTTTGTGAAAGCGAAGAGTCACTTCTGATAAAGAAGATTCTGGTGCACAACGAGTTCGGACTTACACTCTCCATGGGCCGTTTGGACTTCTCCATCTTCTCTAACCCCGCGCCGATGAGCGTGAACAAGGGCTGGTAGTAGTGCGTGAATGAAGGCTCCAACACTGCCACGGAGCCTTCCGGCAGCTGACGCGAGAAGATGGCGGCCATGGCGCATCCGCCGGTGCCTCCGCCGACCACCAGCAGACGGTACTGCGAACGCATGCGACCTCGGACCTTCTCTGTGCATTCTCAGCCGCCATCTTGGAAAAATGGCGCTGCTGCTTTTATTGAACAATGGACTTTTTAACACCGTGTTTCCAATTGGACACGCAATAGAAGATTAAGGTCCCATTTCATTAGTTTGTTTACTGCCTTCAACGAGACTTTCGGTGCAGTTAATCGTGATTATCAAAAAATGCGTTTCACCAACTACGATTTACGAGAAATCGAGACTCACACTTAAATGCTCGGGGACCTTTCAATTACTATTGCAAATCGAGATTTTTTCCAGTACTTGAAGAAATATGGCGTCCATTTCGCTTGTTCATTGCCTTGATTTATAAGTTATGTTCAGTGGTACGAAGGTTGCTATCTCCGGTGCCCATTGGTGGCGCTGGTGAGCAACAAGATGCAATTTTCTTCAAGTTACCCATAATGCACTGCAATACTACTGCCAACCTAGAGAATTCTTATGAAACACTGATTAACATAATCGAATATTAGTTTTGCTTGGTGAAACGCATACAATTGTAATCGTGATTTAAATAATAATAATAATAATCATTTTATTTCCAGCTTTTTATATCACATTTACAAAAGAAGATACAGTTTAAACTTCTAGGAATATTGACCAATATCCAGTAGTAGGTCAGTTACGCGAATAAATTTTAATTGTATGGCAACAAAAAAATAATGAGTCCGTTTCACCAGAAAATTTCTTTGCAGTCAACATGCTGCTATCTGTGGCGTCTGCGTGGAAATTTACTTCATTCTATTAGGCTAATTATTATAACTATAATTTATTGAATAATACACCGGTAAAGAGTAGCTACAAGACATATTTAAATTTATTTATTTATCTAGGAATAACTAAGAATAACATGTATTTTTAGTCTGAGAAAAACAAACAATAAAATCTTACTTGTATACAACTTATGAGTATATATAAACGTGCTTACATTCGCTAATGCAATAATGAGATGACAAGTCAATTCAAGTCAAATTAATTTATAATTACTGTACATGATAGAAGAATTTATTTTAAATGATTATTTGTAATTAATTAACATATTTAACTTATTACCTTGCTTAAGTGGCTAATATCAGATGTCCTTGATAGCCAAGACTTAGGCATTTTACTATATTGTTTCAGTTTATTGCAGGATTTAATTTCATAAGGCAACTGATTAAACAACTTAAGTCCCATGTACTGAAGCGATTGTCTAAACAATTCTTTTTTCTTCTTTAGTTGTTCTGAAAACTCTAGTTTCCGTATTTCGTGTTTTGTATAATAATTCATTTCCGCTTCTTATATAAATTGTTTTTTAAACTTTAAATACGAACAAACGTTGAACGGGCAAAATGTTTAATTCCACAAACAATGGAAAAAGCACTCGCTCGTTTATTTTCATGTAACATAAGACGAACAAAGTGGTTTTGTGTTGTTCTTAACTTCTTAATTAGCTTTTTATCCGTACTTCCCCAACAGTTGCTAGCATACAATAACCCAGAATGAATTAATGCAAAATACAATTTACACATCAGGTCGGCGTCACAATCGTTGCGTAGGTACTACGAAATCCTAATTGACGATCTTAATGTACTATGTAAATCTCCGATGTGGTTTTCCCATGATAATTTGTTGCCCATAGCTACACCAAGGTATTTAAAACTATTAACGTTTTCTATACATTGACAATTACATGCATTTGTGGTACAAATTTCTAAATGTTATTTTATAGGTCCTGGAAAGTTAGATTCTTTATAGCCAAAGTTGAATATTTGGTTTTCGTAACATTCACTTGCATAGCATTCTGAGTTCACCAATTCTTTTTAGTTTTTAAGTCAACATTTATATGTTCATATAATATTAATATATATTTTGATGAGTAAAAAAGCGCAATATCGTCTGCAAAAGCATTTATTCTACAAAAAAATTCTAGTAAATCATTAATAAAAAACAAAAATAAGGTGGCCGATAAAACAGATCCTTGAGGAACTCCTGATTTTACTTTCAAGGGAGTACACACATAGCCTTTAATACGTATCTGTAGTACTCTGTTATGTAGAAAACTCTCAAACCAACTCAAAGCGACTCCCCTTATTCCTGTCTTCCTGGTTTTTTAATTAATATAACATGGTTAACCAAATCAAATTCTTTCCGGAAGTCAATAACTAAACCAGTAGATTTCTGGTTATCGTTAAAGCAATAATGAATATCTGCTGTCACGTTTGTTATAGCGTTCTCAGTCAATTTTTTTCCGAAAACCATTTTGATATTCACCAAGGAAGTTAATTTCCTTGAGATAATTAAGAAGTCGTATTTTCATTATTTTTTTCAAAAATTTAAAAGAAAAGCAGATAGTAAACTGACAGGTCTTAGGTTATCTAACTTTATGGAGTTCCCTTTTTTATAGATTGGTAGTATTGCACATAATTTTAATTTGTCTGGAAAGATACCGGAGCTAAAACTTAATTTAATTATACGTGTCGATATAGGAGTTATATGCACGGAAATGTCCTTAATCAATGCAACAGTAAATGAGTCGAAACCAGAAGACTTTTTTATTTTTCAATTGTTCAATAGTATCCAATATTTCAAGTTCTGTAGCCGGCATGATGAAAATTGAGTTCATGCAAGCTAATGTTGAGCTTTCCGGTAGATACCTGTTATCTTTCCGTACGTGTACTTGATTCTGGCATTGTAGCGTTATCTCTTTATCTGTCTGCACATTGATGAAATATTCATTTATCATTTGCGCTACATTGTTGGGTTCTTCTATTACCTATCCATCATTCAATTCAATTTTCTCTACACTTTTTTTATTATTTGAACCGATTACATTAGTTACAAGCTTCCTTTGTTGTGTTGAATCTCCCCTGCAGTTCTTAAATTTATCAGCGTAATATTGATTTTGAACCATTTCTATATCTCTAAAATATTTATCACGTGTCTCATTAGATGTCTTAATAATTGCATCAATTCTCAAATACCAAACACAATACACACGCGGTCACTAACATAGGTGAAAATACACATAGAAATAAAATGCTCAGTTCTTGCATCAGTTATAATTATAATATAATAANATATATATTGTATATTATTAATATATATTATTAAATTATATATATAATTAGTTATAAATTTTGCATCAGTTATAATATCACCAAATAATTGCATCAGTTTTTGTATCACATTAAAACCTTCAACCTAGAAAACAGTGATCAGTGAGGTCAATGTCAAAGGCAGCACTTATGAATGAATTTAGCTTACGGTGCTTAATGAAAATGAGGTCAATGCAGCTAGATGCACTTCTTGTTGGAGCATTGATTAGTGAAAAGTAACCATTGTTATTCAATAAGCTAATGTATGAATGGGTATGTATTGTATTTTGAAAGATATTAATATAAATATCTCCGATATAAATGGCGTTACACTTGATTTGTGCTAAAACATTTGTTAGTTCTTTAACATAATCACTTTCAGAAAATTCATGTAGCCTGTATATAGAAAACACCCAAAAATACATATCCCCTATCTCAGTCTGCTGCTTTCATTTTTATGGTAATTTCATTTATCATTATATCCTAATCTACAAAACAAATTATACCTCCAGCTCTATATTGATCATTACGACACAAAATTTTGATAGTTTGGAATCTTCTAGAGGTTTACTTCGTCACTTCCCATCCAAATCTCACTTTGTACAATAAAGGGAATCTTATTCTAAATTTGTCCTAATTCTGCTATAAAGTTATAAAAATTAGCTCTCATATTTCTTATATTCGTATAAAATACATTAAAGCATTCAGAATTTTTTGGTGGCAGGAAAACAGAGTTCATTTCAATTATACCTGAATCCATAATTTAAGAAAATTGTTTAAGTCAATTATTTACACACATCTTTTTATTACAACCTTCAGTATTATACCTTTATATTTAACAAGAAAATATGTTTTAACACTCGGCACATCTTTTATTTTAGTTTATCTATATCATTTAAAGTTGCTATTTTGATACGCCTCATCCAGACCTTTTCTTACAAAATGTTTTCCATCACGCGACCAAACATACGCATATCCCACTTCTTTGCATTTGGATTTTAATTTGCCAATATCAAATCACGTTTAAGACAATCGTGATTATTCTTCATTCTGTGAAATTGGACATAAGTTTGCCAACGTTTCTACTTGTATTAAGTATTCTTCATAACCCTGAACAAGACTTGACAAATGTCTGAACGTTAACAATCCAATTTGTATTAACTAAATCTAAGATTCAGAATTCGTATAGTTTCCCGGTGTGAATGGAATATATGTTTAAGTTGATAGAACTTTTAACATAAAAGTATTTGTACGAATTTTTCTTGAAATTAAAAAAAAAACTTTCTCTTTTTCTTCTTAACGTCCCAGATATACAAATAGGAACCTCGCTTTCGGTCCATGTGGTAGGGGATTCCCCTGGTGTTATTCCGTGACGGTACATCGTGGCACGTTGACTAATGACGCAGAGTTGAACCTTCGGTATGATTTTTATTATGTGAAAACTTAGTAATTGTATGTTCATGTTTTAAGAGATGAACCGAAATTGGATTTATATAAACAATAGGTATGTTTCAGTATGTTCTTTTATTTAATGCATAAATGTATGAGATATTATTATTGACTTTGTAATGTTTTTAACCTTGAAAGATAATATACTGAAATTCTACAATGTTGAAGCATGAATGCTGTAAACTAGCGTTATTAAGACTGAAAATACTTTAAGTATGTGATTGAATTCACTCAGATCAAATCGTAGTACGCGTTTTGAATAGATTCATGATTGACCAGCTGTTACTTCCCATGACGAATGTATAACACAATTCTCTCCTGTAATTATATGTTAACCGAACGAAAAGTTTATCATGTTAGTGGCTGAATTATCAAAGCCCTGAAGACGTCAAATTGGTCATTGAAACGTTCTGTTTTTAAAATAAATGTTCATTTTTTAAATCGATCAATTGACTTCATTTTATTTATGAAGATGTAATTGAATTGACAGATATAGTTGGTGGTCTTTAAAAAAGACATAATTTAAAATAACATTTAGAAGGGATATTTTTGATACATTAACATGGAGGGTATTTTATTCTTCACGAGAACCATTAAGCGAGGAAACATTAGATGAGCGACTATGAAATACGAGATTGTTTCATAAAAGATTGCGGACGAAGCACTTCGACAATAATTTAGTTCGAAATCTGATAAATTTTCGAGAGAAAAAAGCGTTCACAAGTCGCTGAAAAGATTAGGTGACTCCTTACGTCTTATTGAAATAATTTTTGTATTATAATTTTGTTGGTCATGACCTGAAAGTTAATTATGGTCAGGCAACAATTGAGCAATTCAGAAAGATAGAGAAAATTTTATTCAGACTGAAACGACGATAGGTCCATTCTTTGTATTATGTTCCGCATTTTACACAGAAACTACGTTTTGTGTGAGGACGACGACCTTCAAACCTCTTACGCTTTCGTCTGGAGGAAATAATATGACAATTATATTAATAATAATAAATTTATTCTCAAAAAAGCAGTACAAACTGCGTATGCGTAATTTAATAATAATAATAATAACAATAATAATTGTTACAGAAAAATATCGAGGTCAGCGGTTGGTATCAAAGAGAAAACTACCTCCACAATAAATAAATAAATAAATAAATAAAAATTCGTTCTACACAGTTCTACACATTGCTCTAGATACAGTAATAATAATAGGAATTTATTCCTTTTCAAAAATATGTACAATTATGTTACAACATATTAATTGGAATGTACGTTAATCACAATTGCCAGACACGCGGCTAGCAGAAGCAAAAAGAACGTCTTGTATTTTATCAAAACAATATGAGAGTGGAGCGGAGACCTTTCGAGAAAAGAGGAAAAAGAAGCACTCGGTGACGTCAGTGACGTCATTACGGAACCAGAAACATCGAGAGTGGAATTTTTTTTTTTCTTGATCCAAACACTAAAATATAGAAACGCGTAATGCGAAAGCAAACGTGTCCGTCTGTCTGTTTGTTTGTTTGTTACTTAATCGCGACTAAACCACTGAACCGATCGTGATGAAATTTAGCAAAAGGAGATAGTGAAGATGCTCAGTAGGCTACCTATTTTGCGAAGTGTATAAAGAAAGACAGAAAATAGTTTTGACTATATATGTCGATGAAATCGGGAAAAAGGGAGAGGCATATTGGCATACGACGCCTAAGTGGTTAGAGATATATGATAACTATGAATGGCGANATTGTTCTCCTCAAAGAGTTCTAAAAAAAAATCCGCGACAGCATACGATTATGTCTATCTACAAAGATTTACCTACATTATCGAAAAGAAACGTTATTAAAAATAGTATTAAAATACTTCAATTTAAGAGAATAATTCAAGAAATAAAACATCATTCATCATAAAATTTAATATTTTCTCCGTTTCTTGCATTTCATAAAGAATAAAAGCATCTTTAAATCGTAAAATTTGGACGAATGCTTTAGATTTTAAAAGCGTATTAATAAATAGTGCAGCCGCATTGGCGCCGTTGTGTCTTTCCTCGGAAGCGATCTTTCTTTTGTGTGCGGGGCTTTAGGGCTCGTCGACGTCATTGGAACCCTTCGACCTTGGTCTAAAAAGAAAATACATTTCGAACAACGCCGGGTAAACTTAAAAGAAGCAGTTACTTTTAACTCAAAATTAACTAAATAGTTACTCAAAAATTACAATTTAGGATTACTCGTACAAATACAACTCGACTTTTTACCATCAGAAGCTTGTAATTTTTTTTAATTTGATAAAAATATTTTTTTTTAGCTTCACCAAGCATAAAATTTCAAAACCGCAAATTAGAATATAGCAAGAGATAAAGCAAAAACATCTTTGGATAATAAAAGAACAAGCAAAGCAAAAAGCAAGGCTATATATAATTCATGAATGAAATAAAGATCTTCTAGATGACCTGAGGGTCAGTTTGAGTTCTCGAAGAAAAGATAAATGTACGATGTACAAAAAAAATGAATTTCCATGCGACGAAAATGGAATTTGTGAAAGAAATGTACAAAGTGATATTATATTAATATCTTCGTTACAGGCATAACACATATTCTCTTTCGGTACAACGTCCATTATGACGTTTTAGAAACGTGAGTCATAACTATCTTCCTTCCTCTGTACGCCACGAAATTCAAAGAACGTAAATTGATGGTTATGAAAGAGACACTAAATTAAATTAAATTTCCAAACCAAATAAATTGAATTAACTTAACATCGCCGTCAGTTTATATCAGTCTTCTAGTTTATTTGTTTTACGTCTAAAGCGGCTTCGAAGCGTATGGGTACAGTATAGTAACAGAGTGCAATGTTTTATGTACCCTAAGAAATAGAAAGGAATTTTCAAAGATAGAAAACTAATCAACGACCAACCTTTTTTTAGTTGTCGCCATTAATTTAACTTTGCTTCCGCCGCAAATGATTCGAATACAAAACAATGCGCTATCTACTTCACTGTAAAAAGTATACTATAAAGAAACTGTAATCATATACCCACTTATCTAACACATTCATTCTGTGCATGAAATATTCATAAATAGGGTTGAAGTATAAAGAGTATATAATTGAAAACTGCATTTGAGCTTTAACTTTTGAAGAAACAAAAATTAAGGAATATTCAAATTATGCAAGGACGTAATTATATATGCGTCTAAACATGAAATGAAATTCACCGTTTATTAAAAGAAGGTCAATTTTTCAACTTTTCTATCGTAGAATAATTTTTCACGAAGACTTACTTTGTATGTGATCTATAGATAAACATCCTCAGTACTTCCACGTTCTCAATTTTCTGAAGAAATAATTTTAAAAAAATTAATATTCAATAAACATATAGAAATAAAGCTTTATCTCTTCCTTATTTCTTCCCCTTTTTGAACAAATAATGTATATTTCAAGTTCAGAGTAATTCGTCTCAATCAATAAACTAATGAAGGACGTTATGTTTTGTGTTAATCTATTCATTACTATGGATTTGTTTAAGATCGTAAATTCATAGCATTCCGGACTTTCAATACCGATGTTAAATAAAGAAACTTCAGAAGCATACGAATTAAACACAAAACTTTATTTGTAAGACAGTTCCAAAATGATCGTTACATGCACTTTACATGGTTACACAACACTTAGTGCATTTCTCACTCTAACCCAACAACATTTCCACATATTACTAGACACATCTTCCTCGGGAAATACGTCAGAATGAGTGGGTGTATGTTTTTTAAAAACATTTTATTACGTTCATTACCTTATCTTACGGATGAGAAATGCAAAATAGTAGAGTAAATGAAGGATCAACGCGAAACAATGATCAAAGGAGATGTCATCAGAATTTCGATAAGAGTCGGAGGTCCGGGTCTCTACCTCTGCAGTTGAGATCTTCCTTTACTCTTCTTAACATGCATGTGCACCGCCCAGAACCACTTCTCTAACTTCTTCGACTTCATGATATCGTCGAAAGCAGCGCATCCTTCTAGACTGTTCAAGACGCCGTACACCTCTATATCCGCGAGGTTCGGGTTCTCTCCTCCCATGAACTGGGAACCTTCATCTTCGACCCCTTTCATCCACTCGTCGCACAATCCGTACAACGATTCGCGAACGTCCTCTTTCAAATTATGTTCCCTCTTCAAACTCTTCCCTTTCAACCACAAAGGGACGGCGGTCGAGTAGATGATGATGAGACTCTCCCAACGAGAAAAACTCTTGTCCCACTGATGGGCTTCGGAAAACCATCGCAGGGACTGCACCGCCTCCTTGGGGGTTCGATAGATGTTGGGTATCAAAGTGGGCACTAGAGCTTCATCCACCCACCTCCGCCACCGACCCTCGAACAGCACCTTCTTCTCGTCCTGTTTCTTCTTACTCAGCAGGAAGTACTTGTTCAGCACTTCCGTCTTGCGAGTTCCCCTCTCGACGAACGTGAAGGTCGGATACGTCTTCAGGACGTCCTCCAATTTGGATTCTTTGTTCGTGAAGTACGAGAGCAGCACCGAGATGATCATTTCGCTATCGTATATCGGCGCCATCTTCCCTTTCTCCTGCGCGACCACAATGGGAATCTGTTTGACAGGCGCCCATCGGATGCCCCACTTGGTCATGGGGTTCACTTCGATCACGTCGTAGGACAAACCGTAGTAATCCAAGAACGCTCTCAGTTTGCCGCAGAGCGGACAGTGCGAGTACTGGAACAACTGGAGACGCAAGTCGTGTCGATAACCCGCATTAATCACGCTATGCGACACTCGGACGGTGGGGGCCTTATCTAACAGAGCGATCTCTTGCTGCGTCACGGGCATCGGCTTCTGAATGTCTGCGAACTGACGACACGAATACCCGGCGCCCAGAACAGCCCCGGCGCCCATGCCCAGCAGGCACATGTATAGCGAATTGCTTTTCCTCGACTGAAAGAAGCCGGAATGGAATCTCCTGCGGTAATCGCTACACTGAGCCCACACACGCAGGGAATTTTTTAATGGGGAGCCAACTAACAGTCGATACAGCGCCATTTTCGGAAGCATTATGAAAAATTGTATATCCTCGATATAGTCGAAATCACCTGTCGCTGTCTTTGTCAGATAAGTTCACGTACATCAAACACTTAACGACAAGGAAATAGAGCTAGGAACATTCAACACAAAAGATAACATTGGAGAGATCTCTGATAATGCACCTGCTCTTCCTTTTCACTGTCCGATTTCATCAGCGTGACGAGCGATCGAGACGGCGCAGCGCAGCTCCTGCAGACCATTCCCGCACCAACACCTCTACCACCGCAGAACAGAGAGCTCTGACTTCTGTACGACGTCGTCCAGGGAATTGAAAATCCTGTAATTGGAAATGGCGCTCATCACTTTGCATCGGGGTCAAACGGCACGCGGAAGAAAAATAAAATAAAATGGTGCCATTCACATATTAAGTTATGAATCATAAGTCTGGGGTCTTAAATAGTGGGGGGAATGGTTTAAAAAAACTCAAATATTGGCGTGACGATATAGGTGATTGACCCCTAATTTGGAGCCGCCAAGCATCAAGAACTTCGCACCAAAACCATTGGTAACCTATATAGGAGGAAGAAAATAGACAAAAAATGTAGAGCAGTTAGAACATAAATAAAATAATTAGTTCAAAACTCTTTTATCGATTCTTTCTATTGCGGGAAACAGGAGAAAAACCTGGGGTTGAAGGAATATATTGGGGATGAAGTTTTTAACAATTATCAAAGAAAAACATCCTGAGTTCGTGAAATCGTTTTGACTAATTCTTCTTTTAGACCTTGTTCAAGTCTGGTAATTATCATGCGCATCTTCGTCTCTCATTTTGTGACGTCACATACTTCGCTGAAGACTGAAATTAAAATCCAGCCGAAACGTTGACATATCGAAATTCTTAGACCGATCCTTTAAAATGAAGCCCACGTCTGTCACGGAGTTCTTAGTCTAGTTGCTGAATGGAACTAGACGTGCCTGACAAATTTTGTCATACATTTATTTCGAAGGATATACGTTGCGTGGGGGAAGAGGACGAGACACGTGAATTTGCATCTGGAACAAACACAAGAATAGGTTGTGTTGGAGATGTTGATGTATATATTGCGCAGTAGATGAAATCACGGTCCCTTTTCACCCTTACGAACACACAAACTCTAAAACCTTCCAAGATATTAATAATCAAGTAAGTTTCAAAGAATTGTCGAGAAGTTCCTTTTTTGCGGCATCCCATGCTGTGCATTTTATGTCACAATTAATCTCATAAAACATTAAAGTGTTTCAGAGTAGCGTATAAACATTGACATAAATAAACATGAAATGGGCTTAGGAGCTAAAGGTGACTTCCCAATCCAGTTTTCACTCCTAAATGTTTCCTAGCATTCACTTCACATATTCCACAGGCACAACCGTACTGAGTCAAAACCACCATCTTGTTCCCGCATCCATCAAGATATTGCGCTTACGAAAGAAAATCATATTTTTAAAAATCGAATTCAATGTTCCAGTATGGATAGTGAGATAAATAGATATGTGAATAAAATATTGCTGCGTAAGCCAGCAAGCGAACGTCCAATCAATTGCGCTCGAAGTATCCGTGACTAGAAAACCAGGCCGGGACGAATTTGCACAGATAACGTATATAGAACCGAACTAACATTGCGTGCAAATAAATAGCACAATTATGAATAATGAGAACCAATTAGAAGAAAGCACAAAACAAATTTCGTGTTTTAATCAAAAGAATACATAGATGTGCTGTAGAGCGGGGTTACGGAGTTGGCGAATTGACGAGCGTTGAAAATTGACATATAAGAAGATAAATCTTTCATGGCATGCTGAAAAAGTAAAGGTTAAAGGATAAATTTCAAAAAATTAAAAAATAGTAACTATCGTAAATAGTAACTAATGAAAAAATAAGAATGGGAACCGTGGTTTAGGTCAACGGGATTTCAAAAACAAAATTAATGAAACGTCTATAATATAAATAACCAACTTCAGTATATGTTATTTGACAAGCAGAATGTCGTCAAAAATTGAGAGAATAGCATGTATATTAAATATCATGAAGTACCCATAGTTAATTAAAATAATTGAAACATTTTAAACTGTTTCAAATGAATATATTAAAAATACGCTTTATTATGTTTGTTAATATTATGCGAGCAACCTATTTTGTTAACAATTATAATAACAATAATAATAGTAATGAATTTAATATTTCTAATAAAATAAGTCTAATGTTTGGTTATGATAAATTATTCTCGCCCTGAAAGTCACATAACACATAAGAGATAGTTTATTCTTCCCACATATAAAATCGTTAGATTACTTCTAAATCAGTTAACGAGCCGAATTTATAATTCCAAACTGTTAAGACATGAGCAAGTTAGAAAATATAGTAACCAGGTCTTCATCTTGTTCAATATATAAAAGTTATAAAGGAATTTAATGTAAAGTGGGAGAAAATTAGTAAAAATATTTTAAAATGAAGTTCATTTCCTGAGCCTGTATGTTCTTGCGTAACCGGTCAATGTTTACGGACAAAACTCTTGTAAATGAAGTGTTTCCTAAGCTCAACTATTTTCATTCTGATTACAATAGAGGCAATATTCCTTCAGTTCTAAATCCACTGAACCACCTGACATATTACGCAAGTAATTGCAAATACACAACCTGATTTTCATAGTTAACCCTACTTAATTTAATTAATAGGACGACCTGTCAAAAGTACAATATATAACTGAATTACCTACCCAATCAATATAACAATAAGATGATTTGTAAACTTCTAAGGTAATAATGTTACCGAAATCTCCATAAGTTAAGATGAATAATTAGAAGAATACCCCAAAATTTTGAAATGAGTCGAAGACATAGCACTACAAATTTGTTGTTACGCACTTCATTGTTGCAAATATTATGGTCGAAAGTAATATAGGTTAAGGAAGACGTTTTAATACAGAACTGAACAATACTTACCCATTAATAGATCTCCTTGATGTCCCAATGAATTCCAATGCTCTTTCAAAAACAGTGTTACACCATTCAAACTGAACTTAATAGCTAACTTCGCCATATTGTTGAGTATCAATCTTTCCTCTTATACTTGGAAAAATTCGTATCGTGCAAAGAGTTCACAATTGAAACAAAACAATGTTGAAACACGGTATCGATATATCGAATCGCAAGAATAATTATACGGAATGGAATATAAGAGGCGTTTTGACAAAATGTGCAAGGAATGAAATTACAAAGGATAAGACAGGAAATGAAATATTGTTCTCGATATCAAATATCGTGCAGTGGTAACACACTGTATTAATAATTTTAGTTCTCTACCACTGAAACACTATGTATGTATGTATGTATGTATGTGACACCTCAGCTACTGGACACACCTCCAAACAACCAACATCAATGCAGAGCGTGCCAGAGAATATGTAAATCCAGAGCTGGACTTATCAGTCACCAGAAGAACCTGACATCCAAAGCAGCGATTGGGGAATTGGCAACATCGGATCCGATGAATATTCCTATTACATGGTTCAGCAAAAGTACAAGAGAAAAACAACTTGGAAACATCCGAGGTCTGACAACTTGCACATGATTGAATCTTAAAAGCTGATAAGCGACAAGACCTGCTGAGACGCCGTGCATTTAGAGGTGCAGAATTCAGTACAGACCATAGACTTGTGAAAGCCGCAGTTAAGCTGAGGTCAAAAACAAGACCCTGGAAACATAAGTCATCTCCCCGATTTAACAACCGCAACCTGCAAAAAAATGTGAAAAAGGAATTCTTAGACAAACTTAACGACAATGTCAGCCTGAATAGTAATACCTTTACAGGCAATTATTAACGCTGCAAAACAGTCCATGGAAAGAACCAAAGGAAATAACCACGATTGGTTTGATGAATCCGATACGCAAATCACTGAGTTATTACAGAAAAAGGGACGATCTTACAAAAAGTACCTCACAAACCCCACCAGACAAATTGAAAACACCTACAAATCAACAAGAAAAGAATGTCAAAGACAAGTAAGAAAACTCAGAGATCAGAGGTGGAGTGAGAGAGCAAAAAAATGCATATTTTTATAGATAATGGCAATTCCTTCAGCCTATACAATTCTATAAAAACTCTTGTAGGACCTGTGAAGAAACCTTTAAATGTTCTCATCGATGATGATGAAAAAAGAATAGAAACTATTGATGCTCTTCTAAACAAGTGGAGTGAATATTTCAAAAACTTGTGTAATCAGCAATGTGAAACGGATCAAAGTGCTATTGACTTAACTTACACTGGAGAGGATCTCCCAACAGATGAACCTCCTAGCGGGGCGGAAATACAGAAAGCCATTAACCAAATAAGAAACGACAAACGTCCTGGAGCTGATGACATCACGGCGGAAATGCTGAAGGCAGGAGGTCACTACACTCTAATATGCTAAAACATCTATTTGAACAAATATACAGAGAGGGAAAAATACCATCTCACTGGAGAAACGCTTTAATTGTACCAATACTTAATAAGGGGAGCAAAAACAAATGCGACAACTACAGAGGCATTTCACTGCTATCAGTCCCAAGCAAAATACTATCGAAAATAATCTACAACCGGCTATACCCTTACATCAACAGCCTCCTTAGCGACACTCAATATGGATTTCTCGGACAAAATTCGACAATAGACATGATGTTTACAGCAAGGCAAATTATAGAAAAATCCTTGGAGCAGAACACATCGCTCTGCATAGCCTTCATAGACATTGCCAAAGCTTTTGACTCAGTTGATCGCCATATGCTCTTCAATGTCCTAGGAAAGATAGAGTACCCACCAAACATGCTGAAAATCCTCAGATCGTACTATGAACAAACCTCATCCACAGTTAAAATAGAAAACATGGAATCACCTCCATTCGAAATAGAGAACGGAGCAAGGCAAGGCTGTGTTCTGGCGCCCTTCCTCTTCGTGCTATATATGCAGGTCATCACACAGAACGTAAAGAAAAAAGGCAAAGTTGGTATAGACATGAAATTTCGGACTGACACACAACATGCTGAACAGACAATACCTAAAATCTAAAACAAAAGTCACCAAGTGCAACATCATGGACCTAATGTTCGCGGATGACTGCACTCTGTTTGCAGAGACCTCGACAGAACTCCAAGAAATGGTCGATCTCTTTGCAAGCGAATCCAAAAAGTTCGGACTGAAGGTCAATGAATCAAAAACAGAAGTCATGTTCATAAACTGTACAGCCTCCTCAATATCCGTCAATGGACAGATGCCTAAAGAAGTTGACACATTCAAATACCTCGGTAGCAATATTCAAAAAAATAGACCAATAAGAAACGAAATTAACAACCGAATCAACGCAGCTAGCGTAGCATTTAGAAACCCGTCTCGAAGAGCCAGGAAACCGCATGAAATCAGTTTAAACACCAAATTACAAATTTACAGAGACGTTGTGCTCAGTACACTTCTATACGCTGCAGAAACTTGGACTATCTTAGCAAAAGAGCTTCAATCCTTAAATGCCTTTCACTTGAAATCGCTTCGAAGCATCTGCAAAATTAAGTGGCAAGAGAAGGTACCGAATGAAGAAGTACTAAAGCGCACAAAAATGACCATCACCAACATTATCCGCCAAAAGGGAATGAGATGGGCCGGGCATCTTAGTCGAATGGACCTAAATCGTACATGCCAACAAGTTGCATTCGGAGACCTGGAAGTACGGAACAGACTTCAAAGAAGGTCTCTAGCAAGGTGGACGGACCTGGTCAAAGAAGATTTAAAAGAAGCCAGCATCGCTACGAACCAATGGAGGCAAATAGCCGAGAAACGAGGAGAATGGAGAAGCCATAGAAGATTCACATCGCAGACTTCTAACACGAGAAGAGATAAAACGAACCAGGACGAAGAACAGTACATATGGAAGTGCCCACTCTGCGATTTCCAAAGAGAAGGAAGAACTGGCCGACAATATATAAACTCCCATCTGTCACAAAAACACAAGGAAGACCCAGGGCTATTGGCACAAACAACCGGTAATCAGAACTTAAACTGTGCAGTGTGTAACAACCGCTTCTCCACTAGGTCGGGATACACCAGTCACATGAGGCATAAACATCCTAACCTGGTTACACCTACCACACAGCCTACCAGTCGTCTCCAGCTCAAAAAACGCAGCCACCTCCCACTCAGACAGTACCACCACCACTGTAACAACGTACAACAGCAGATCCACTGATATGCACCGCCTGTGGAAGAATATGTAGAAGTAAAGCGGGGTAATCTCTCACCAACGAAATATCATCTGCAAGCAAATGCTCCGACGACCAGAATCATCGGACACGATGCACAACTGAGTCATATATGTACGTGTGTGTAATTATAAATGTTTATACACATGATAATCATGATTCATTCCATCCATATTAATAATAATTAAACTGTATTGTCAAAAAAAACAGTTACAAGCTGTGTATGACCAGGTAGAGGGCAATAAACTAATTTACTCTCCGGAAGCAAGCAAGGGACCATCCCATCAATTCCGATCAAGGGTTCTAAGGCAGAGGCACATTTAACATTTCAACATACTCCTAACGATAAAAATTATTCGACGTGTTATAGTATTGACATAATACCTACAAATATTGTATTTAATAAAACATAGAAAAATCATTTCAGAAGTACGTATTATTATCAAGCTATAAATCTGTTGGAAAGTATTGTTGATAATTGGCAACTATAAAAAAAACATTACATCCGCTAATAATTATGTCAATTGATTCCGTCTCTGGGCAATATAATTACAAAGTACAAACTAAACAATAATCTTGGGAATAACTGGCCACAATTACCAGTAGTAATTGAGGACAGTGAGAAATTTATACATACATAAACGATTAACAAAGTAATCTTTCCAAGTCATACAATTAAGTTACTCTCTGTGACGTTTGACATATTCCAATTCATTAAACGACAAGAAAATACAGCTAAGATATAATTTTTAAGACTACATTACAATTTGTAGACAAAAGAACCAAAAACAAAAAGTTAACCAAAAACAGAAATATTTTTTATTTTTACCGTATACAAAAACATAACTATATTAAAATCACTATTCACCCTCCAGAAATATCCAAAATCGTCAAGCTAAAGAAAAATTTAAAAAGGTTAAATCTGGTAATGTAAATAGCCATTCTTTCAATTTTGATGACAAACTTTTATAACTCAAGCAGCTTTTAAATTATTGTGGCAATTGGTTGAAGTATTTTAGGCCGATGTAGAAAAAAGGATTGTGTGAAAATAATTTTGTTACTCTTGGAAGCATTAAATTTTTTTTGGACCCACCTCCGGTGTTATGATAAAGATTTGTAGTACCTGTACTGCGACTTGTAATGTAAAATATTTTTAAGACTTTAAATACACAAACATGCTGATCAGTATATCATACTATATCAGTATGTCAGTACTAACTGATTACCAGGCGTTGTCGGGGATTTTTCTTAGACTAAGTAAAATCTATGTATATTGTAATATCAAAATACGTTTACTTACTGATTTTTTAAAACGTATGCAACATCCTACTTTTTCAAATTCATAATTATACAAACTTAATACGAAACTTCACTGTAAACTCATGGGAACCGCGCCGGTGGAATTTTTGCTTCCTATAGACGCGACTCGGCTGCAGCATTTCATTAAACTTCTTGTAAAACACAATTATTGGTCGAAATTTTACAATTTAATCAGTTTCTAGCTTTGTAAAATGCACAAAACACATCAAATTGATGACTAATGTCTTCTTTCTTACATTACTATCTTAAATTACAGTATTTTAACACATCCTTTTTTAATGTTTTATCGATAAATAACGTTAATTTTGTAGACAGGCAAATGTTGCGGATTTTTTTAGAACTCATTGAGGTAAACATTTCCCCCCCCCCTCGATTTTATCGACATTTACAGTCGAAAATCATTTTTATCCTTATCACTCATTTTAATAATTAATGAAATCCTATGTTCATCCTGGGTATGTGAAGTATCTTATTGCCAAAATTCATGATTAGTTCAGAGGTTTGGTCGTGATCAGGTTACAGACACGCGTTAGGAATGTATGTTAGTGTGGATTAGTATTAGTGCCTGAATTCACATACAAATTGAACAAAAATAAGTTCTGCTTTAATGCATAACGAACACATCCGAAAGAGGTTCTGTTCACTAAAAAATTACTAATTCCATAACAAGTTTACTTCCCGTATAGTCTCCCGGCAATAATTCAATAACGAAAATACAGCGTGATTAAATTTCAACTGAGCAGGTGTTCACCTTTAATAAAATAAAATGCAGATTTCTTATTGAATTTCCTTGTATTGAAAACATGAATATTGCATTTATCTCCACCTGAATCATGAAAATACTATCCATCATCATAACCAAGGTTTTGGGCGGTATTATGTTTCCAAAGGAAAGGAGAAATAAAAAGTCTTGAATTAAAAAAATCGGTTTATTCTCAATTTTTCTAACACTATTTACACAATAAATACAGAAAAATGTCTTAAAGTAACTGGTTGAATAAATTAAGATATATATACACTATATTACATATATACAAAGTTCTGTATCAACATTGTATTCTACAGACGCATGAGTCTTCGAGCGAGAGGTGGGGACACCAGTCGAGCTCTCTTCATCGGACGACTCTCGTTCAGGGAACGGGTCTCCTGCAGGCGACGAGGGAAAGTTCCTGAAAACGAAAGAGGAGACACTATAAATACGCAACATACGGTAGGGAAAAGCACTTGACATACACGTTAAGTATACAAAACACTCAAGGTATTATGTGCGCCTTGAATTGAAGTCAAATTGCCAACTATTCGCGAATGTTGGAAATATTCACCCCAAAGTAGATCTTATTAATTTGTAATTCATTAAACTGATTTTTTTATATTGGACGAGACTAATTATTTTGTGATTTTAAAACTAAATAATTAATTTGGATTGTCGTTTGACTGCTTATATGCTTGGACAAGAATCGCAGTGTCTTCAGTCACGTGATGCGGCAGCCATTTCCGTTACAAGAATAAGGTTATAAAAATTCATCACCACAGGATAGAATATCATTTAAACCACTTAAGCCTAGTTGCTCTGACGCACATAATACCTTAAAAATACAGGTCTTAAAAATTTAAAACATTGCATGGAATGCAGAGAATCTCAACAAACAGAATATTGAACTAGTCACTTCATATCATGAATTATTGTGAGAAAGTTAAAGAATACTAAATGGAATACCGTTTAACTGATAATTGCAACATTTGTAACAAAATTAATTTTTATTAACCCTTATTACCTGCATGACGTGGTGGCTCTGCTTTTGAAGATTTATTGGCCGGCTTTTCAGGTCCGTTCACTCGGGAGGTCTGCAATGGCGCAACGGGTCTGCGGAATGGTACTGCAAAATAAGAAAGGAAATAAGAAAACAAAATAAAATTTAAGTAACCTTGACTTTTAGCTCACTAGGAAACAGAAAAGCCAAAAAAAAAACTATCAACGAAAAGGAACAAATGCTTTTGAGGAATAGTGGAAAAATTAAAAATTTGCGTACATGTTACCAAGATCTATAGTGATTTCATGCGACTGCGAAAAATTGTTAGGACAACGAAAGATGGGAGTGTAAATAAATCAAAAAGCGGACACTCGGGGAAAGTGATTATATATAAGGAGAAAGAACTACTAGGTGGCAAAAAATCAATCAAATAATTGGGCCTGTCTAATGAGCAGTAGATGAGAATTCATGAACACACACCTTGGCGACCATTGAATGCAGTTGTAGGTCTGTCCAGACGTCGAGTTGCCTCTGGCCTTGCAGAATCCCGGTGATGAGTGTGGATCCCAATCGGTTCTGGAATGAACAAAGAATTATGTAAAATTAATCTGCAGAAATTATACTTCAGGAAAGAACATTAGTCACATATTATACATTGGAATGTGAGTCTTACCCGTCAGGCGTGTACTCTGTGCGTCGAGTCGTGCAAAGGCAGGAAGTGCAGAGGTCGCGCCTTGACGCACGACAGGACGAACGGTCTCCTGCAGCGCAGACATCACTCCTCGGCCCTCTCTGAACAGTTGACGGCGCACACGGCGTCTCAAGACTTTGTCTTTGAAGCAGAGATCGCGCCAACGGCGGTTCACGGCGGAACACGCGGCAAGCGATGGCCCATCCAGAGATCTAAAAGAGAGGATATTTTCACGAATCAATATTTTTCTAAATTAGAGTATTTAAATGTATAAATTACCACGAAATTTCGGGTTTATCTCAATACCATGGAATAATTTTCAAAACTGCTTTGAATATCAATATGACCTGTATGTTATTCATTATAAATAATTTATGGTCTTAGCTAGGCGGAGATGTTGAAAGACTGGGATTTTATATAATTTCTAGTACTAGCATTTCTTATTTTTGTGACCAGATTTACTTGAGAAACTTACGCATTTTCTAAATTATCTCACATTTATATCTTCAGGACACCTTCTTTTGGAGCACTAACTTCAATTTTTAAATATTTCGGAACGTTGACCAATATCTTGGTTATCGGTGACAAAAGATAGGAAACTTATTGACACCCTAGCTTAAGAATGTCATTGTAGAGAAGCATGACTTTGATAAATTATACATTTGTTAGTGTACATTTATAGTTTCCATATTGAGACTATAATACCATACTTTTGTACGCAGACTTCTAAAGAATTAACATGAATATATGGAACATGCCAATAAAACAAATGAAAGTAAATCATTTCCAGGTAGAGTATTAGTCGCAAATGAAACTTAACGAAGCCATCAATACAGTAGACTAGTGCTTTTCTATTACATTTCTTCCTAGAACATTATATTGTAATGTTTTGATGTAATGAAATTCTATTGTATATTAAAAACTTTTTGAAGATGGGCTACACGGACAGAAAAACCTCGATCAGATAAACAAATAACTTATCCATAGAGAACGAATACATTCAAATAGTCAGAAATAAGGAATGAATTAGACAAAATTATACAAGATTGTATTCGTACATTTCGTCGCATTCGAGTCAATTCTCTGCAAACTTTTGGTATTCAGGAGATTCCCACAGGACAACAATTTATTATAAATATGATACATTGGTAATGGCGAGGTATTTTAAAAAATTTCATGAGTCAATGAGAAATGCGTTCGTAAGCCCAAAATGCAGCTCTGAAGAAATCCGAAAAAGTTTTATGAATGAAACAAGAGAGAGACACTGTTTTCCCCATTATATATACGATATTTTGAAATTATTGCGCCTACATGAAACTTTTCCAAATCTACGTTGGCTTACCCCACGACACAAATATGTTAGGTTGAAAATATTAGGATAAGAAATATATCTGATACGTGTACTGAAAATTGTCTGTAATGGCGAACACAATTTTCTAAAAATATTGTATTCTATCCACGTACGTATGAACCGACTGATTCTGATTCAACAACTTTTGGTTACTAATTAATCAAGTGGAACATCACTCACTAAAACTATACAGTTTATATACCCGTAGAAAATTCAAACATCAAAATATTGATAATACTCGACCAAAAATATTGAAGCAATTCGGAGGAGTTCCGACATAACAAGAAAAACGACGATTCTCCTAACAAGCGTGTAGTAATATTACTGGTTAGATAACAGGAGGTACAAATAATGAGAAGCAGGTCACTTTTACACAATATTCAATAATATTTTCTTCGATGTATGTGTTAACTGATAGCACATCTTACTTTGTGTTATATTAAGTCTATTAAGCTTCCTTAGCCCGCGTTGTCTATCAAAGTTTCTTATTGAAACTTCCAAAACTAAGTTAGGTTAGGTATCGTACATTAACGAAGTAACAACTAACTTATTTAATCTTGTAAAACATAAAAATAATTTAATTTGCAACATTTATTCGATATTTTTAATAGATTCTATGAATTGTGAAAAGTATTCAGTTGATAATTCGAATATGCACAAAACGTTAAATACACAGTACCAATAGAAAACAAGAGTTTTTAGCGCCTCATGTGAAAATCTTAACATGATTAAAATTCAGAGAGATTAAAGAATCAACCGAAACAAAATACCTAATATTCATTCCGCTTATTTGAAATTTAAAATGAACTCACCTCAAAATGCCAGTAGCAATCTCAGGAGGCAGTTGTGACATGAAGTCAACACGCGAAACTGCATCCTGGATCTCAGCAGAACGTACATCCATCACAAACAGCAAAGCACAGAAATTCTCCATGATCACTTCACACTTCAGCAGATATCACAAACACAAGAAACACTAGCTCCACTCCAACACTCAACACGGAAATGAGAGAAATAGGCAGTCGCTCCTTATATAGACGAGGCACCTTGTGACGTCACGGTTGTCTCTGATTGGCCGAAAAACCAACATGGCAGCCTCCGCGCGAATACTTGTTTTGTGGTGCTTTTAGAAAACAGTGACATACTAAATTCAAATATTAGAAAAAAAATTCAAAATTTCCCCTCTATTGTGGTAGTGTAAAGTTTTAAGTATTCAATAACGGTTATTTTGATAAGGGCTATAAACTGTATGGTACTCTGAGAATTATATTCTACAAAAGTAACACTAGGGTGTTGTCAACAAGTTAGGTTATGTTACTGTGAAGAATAATTCGTTTTGGCAAAAATAAATAAAGCCACTGTTTTATCTAATTCAGAATTTTGCATTTCAACTCACACGGACTACTGATGTTTGGAAAGGTAAAAATCTCAAACCAGTGTTGGTGATTAATGATCTATACACATACATTCCTGAAAGAATATTGTAATTAACTTTTTCACATAAGTATTCTTTACTTGAATTACATATAACTATCAGTGAACATGAGATTTTTTATTGTATTTTTCTTATTAGCAAACCCATGCCTATCAATATAGTTTTTTATTACATTGTGATATCTTTCTTAGGCCCTGTGATTCACCCAAATTCTTTTCAAAACGTTCTTCAAATAGTTGATAAGTAACGATAACCTTAACATTCTCACTAGCTTTGTCTTATACGTTGTCAATACTTCTTAAAAATCTACTTCATTACTTAAACTAAAAACACTTTTATAACCAATTAATGACAATATTTTAGATTATAACAGCTCCTTTGTATGGTTGTTTTGTATCCAGAGCAATAATTATATACTGTAAGTATATACTGATCAAACATGTACATAAATATAATGTTAATGAATAATTGTGAGGGAACATAAGAAAACTCAAACAACATAATTTAGTTGAAAAACATCTCCATCTTATGGGAAATTTGAAAATAGTGCATGTCAAATCAATTCCCAGTGTAATAATTTTCAAGGAACTCTCTACATTAATTTGCAATATTCTCTCAAAATAACCAGAACCAAAATCAAATATGTTTGGCACATAGATAGTATGAGTACTTTTCCTGTATGACATTTCTTACTGGTGAATACTGTTATTAAAAAATAACTTTTGAATATAAGGGTATCACTTCACATCTAATAGAGTATAGTATTCCTGTATTCTCATTCAGTAATACATTCAAACTTTCTTATTTTCATGGCTCCCAATCTGTAGTGTGGTAAGAAATATAGAGAAAAATCCAGTAGTTGACACAACTGTGAGAACACATATTACCATTAAGTTAATTATATTAATTCATTAAACATTTCATTAATTTTCTTAGTTTTGGAAGTCATTTGAGAAAATGAACTTTGGATCCCAAAACAAAAATATCCCATAGCTTCAGCAGTGAATTAGATTTGTTATGAATATGTTGTAATTCATTGCTCTCCAAAATAATTCTTTGTCTATCCAAATTCAAAATCCAAAGTATTTATTCACCATTAGAAAGATAGTAGTATAGACAATAGATTATTTTATAATTAGTGTATAATGTGAATAGAGTAATAATCAACTTTAAAATGTTTTATTATTCAGGTAGAATACGAATAATCAATCTCAAACCCATCCTGGCCCGGGTTTTTCTCCGTTTTTCCTTCTGGTAGGAGCGGATTTATTATACAGGTTCTCTAGGCTTTGTCTAAGGGCGTGTTTATTGTAACAATAAATCGTGAATTTATTGTTTTTTTTTCTACTCTTATGATTTTTAAACACTATACTCAGAATAATCTATAGTTCGATAATAACTTGTACATGTATTTTTTTGCGTAAAATTACAAACATATTGACATTCTATTAGTATTATAACTCGCAGCTAACTTTTTATCTTATCTACGAACTTTTGCTGAAATTTTTGAATCCGCCTCTGCCTTAGGGTCCTTGATCGGAATTGATGGAATACGTCCCTTGCTTGCTTTCGGAGAGTAAATTAGTTTATTGTTCTCCACGTGGTAATACGCAGTTTGTACTGTTTTTTGACAATAAATCTAAAAACCGATCACAATTATTTAAAAAGCTCTTTTCTTTATAGAAACTGTATTGTGTTTTAATATCTTGCTTCTTTACATTATAATATTCAAGTTACTTGACGACGGTCTAAGGAATTTTCAAAACATTCGTACGAATATACATAACTTGAAGGCGACCAATATTTTGGAAATCATTCCATGACACTTCCATGATAAAACGTAATTTTAAAAATAGTCTGAACTCGACAGAAATAAATTACACGCAGGTTATGAACATGTGTAAACGTGAACTATTACATAGGTTTCAATAAACTGAATCAAGCAGGAATACGACATTCCGCCTCAAAATTGAATACTAGATACATGAGCTATGGTATGAGATCTCTTATTTGAGAAAATGAAAACTGCAAAATGTTTAAGAAAAACATTTATTATGTAATCTACTTATCTGGATTAAATATTAATGGAAGGAGCCCGTTATTAAAGGTTAATCTACTTCTTAAGTAAAGACAGAGATGAGCCTAAAGACCTGTAAATTGATCTTTCTAAAAATCACTCTTTTGAAAGCACTAGCAAACTAATAGTAAATATTTAATTTGTATTATAACGCACTGAAACGAGTCTACTGTTAATTCCTTAATAGTAATTCATACATCCTTTTTTATTATAGAAACATTTGTTTCAGAAAGGACTAAAAATGAGGTAATACAAATGAATTTCAAATAAATATTACAAGAAGACAAAACAAGTAGGATGCTTGGAGTAAAATTCAAATCGGAAAACTTATCATTCTTTGACTGGGAGTTGAATTTCTGTTTCTTAATTTATTTTATACAATATCATCAGCAATGCTCAATGCTATAAATACATGGCATGCATTAAATAAGTGTTTACAAATAATCACAGTTATCTTTTACATTTGATATATAATCATATACATTTGAATAAGTAATAACATATTCGAAAACACGGCCTCGAAAAATTGACATTATATACACATTTCATACAATATTTAAACACTTCAGCATGTTTAATTATTTAATGTATATTTCTCGTAAAATATTTGCCCTCTTTACAAACTTAAGAGTACATTAGATTTATGAATTTTGCATGTCTTTAGAAACGTATAGGGAAGAATCCATTTTGTTCATTAGGGGAAAACATTATATTTTATTATAGTGTTTTGCAGAATTTATGGATAAAATATCCGTTGAAAACATTTTCAGTAAATTTTATTAATCACATCGTTCTTGAGAAGCCCCTCCAACCACCATCTCAGCCAATCAGAGACAACCGTGACGTCACAAGGTGCCTCGTCTATATAAGGAGCGACTGCCGATTTCTCTCATTTCCGAGTTGAGTGTTGAGTGTCGAGTGTTGGGGTGGAGCTAGTGTTTCTCGTGTTTGTGATATCTGCTGAAGTGTGAAGTGATCATGGAGAATTTCTGTGCTTTGCTGTTTGTGATGGATGTACGTTCTGCTGAGATCCAGGATGCAGTTTCGCGTGTTGACTTCATGTCACAACTGCCTCCTGAGATTGCTACTGGCATTTTGAGGTGAGTGCATTTGAATGTTTTTCGAAGTTATACATATTCTCTCAAATGATGAAGGTTCATTAATTCAACGTTCTGATTTAAATATTCGTTCTCAACCTACAATTAGTTATTATACAATTATACATCAATATTGCTCATAATTGCTGAAAACGTATTCATACATAAAATGTCGCCAAAAGTCTACAGATTAAGTATTAAATATGAAATGTATTGCCAAACTGCGCGTGAATGTTAGAAGTGGGAGCCATTTTCTTGCCACGTGTTCGTGTACCACTGACTTCTAAGAGTTATAATTCATGTCCTTATCACTATCTAGGGAAATGTTATATCAAATAAGTACTGTAGTTGTTCTATTATAGTAAATATTGTCTTGAGTGATGGCAATAGTACACAAACCTTAATTGAGAGTTTCGAATTAGATCACGATAGTTTTATTTATTATTTGAAATCGGCTTTTCTTTATTTATTTTGTTTGTTGCCTGTGTTTCTTATGTGAAACGTAATTCGTCAAACAGGTAAATGTACCTAAATTAATAGTTGATTTAGAGTTATTTTCAATTTGTTGAGACATTAGCCTATTTCTTTCTCATGTGAATTGTGTACCGAATTCCCTGTGGGTTTGTTGCATTCATATGAAATATAATTATATGGTTGTTGTGTACATCGTTTTTTGGGTTGTAAATGCGCATTATGACGCAAAATTATTACATTCGTCATACTACTGTTATGTCTTCAATAGAGTCCATCAGCATTTAAACACAGCTTGAAAACACGAAAAACCGTTACAAATAAGGACATGAAAGAGCTCTATTTTTGTTTGAAATGGTTCGTGTTCTCATTTAGTTCTTTTTATAACTTATTTAACTACCTCGAAGAGCACGAAGGTAAAGAACATCGAGGTAAAGATTAATGACTTTTTTTAAATAATACTTGTTACTACACGGCACAGCTGAGCTCACATAATGTTCTTTTTTCTGAATTTTCCAAAGCTTGTTCGCAATCATTGCATTAGTTTTATTCATAATGAGGACTGATTTTGAATTAATGTACATCATGACAAGAACATTTCCGTACACCTGATGAGCATTCTAAATACTTGTTGTTTTGAAAAGTTGTTGATTTGTGAAGTGTTGTACATCTAATATATTGATAAATAATTAATTTTCTTTTATATGGTAGGAACCAAATCCTTTTACTAGTTTTGTACATTGGTTGTTTACGGGGAAATATCATTTGCAATTATTCTTCGTTTAGTTGCAATTATTCTCTCCTAAATCTTAGGCATTAATGCACAATGTGCATTGAGCGCAGGTAATGAAATAGAAGTACATTCTGTTTTAGAACAAATAGTAAAATATTCTTCTGACAAAATCGAACAGTTCTCATTGTACACATACTTTACAATAATATGTAAAAGATGTGTTGAGGTAAGCGTATTTTATTGTTCATTGCGTTGTTTCTATGTGAAATAACTGCATCGAATGATTTGTGATACACGCGAGTAGTTCGTGGGAAGCAAAGCAAACATTTTGTGACCAAGATGGCGGTTAGGTTATAATAACTACAGGGATCTTTTTACCTGCTAATTCCGTTATATCAACTATTTTAAATAAATAATTCCCTTTGGGCGGGGGTTCCTTCTCTAATACGAGTAGTATCAATTTTTTTATCTTCTTCGAAATCTTGTTTAAACATCGTAAGTTATTTACGAGGCTGTCGGTCCAAACACGCCTTCATTTTATTTCACTGGAAGTGTGTATTTGCATTGCGCACACTATTAAAACTTTAACTGTTGATACGCACTGGAAGTAACTCTTAAAAAATTTTGAAAATGCCAGAAATGAGTACGTACTTTTAAATCTTTGTGTTCTCTGGTCACAGCAGTTGTGAAATTAAAAGAATGTGCGAACATCTCATTCATTAGATGTCCTTGACGCAAGACGAATGTGTGCTTTTAGCATTGTATTGTGTCGTCTCGTTTTTGTAATGTTTACAAAGAATAAACAATAGTTAATGCATAATTACCGACATCATCTTTCCCAACTAACATCAGAGTATGACTGTATTAATAGTAAAATGATTTTTCCCCCAACAATATAACTGCGTTAAATTAAAAATCTTTATTAAATATTATTAGAATAGTTATTATGAAACATTATTTCAACTAATGTGATTCGGCTTTAATAGTTTCGAATGACTGACTTTAACCTAACAAAAGAAGAAAATCATATATTGGAATATTTTAACAGAGAAGTGTGATTAGGGCGTAATTTACTCGTTATTCGTCTGGTGAAAGTGCGTTCCAAAGGTCATGCAGCTAGTTTGACAACATGCAGAAAGAACCTACATAATCAGCGCGCGTTCGCGCAACTTCTTCCTTCCTTATCGCCGACCGTTAAGGGGTGTACAATCAGTCGTTTTGAAATTGCGTTTTTGTTTAGTATTTTGAAAGAAGATTAAAACTTTTCAAGTGCGTCTCTGCAGTTAAAATGTACTCAATTCAATGCAGACTTCCAGTGAAAAAGTCCTGCCTGTTTCGACCTGTCACTTCTGATCATTCCCTTGGTAGATACTACATTATTACTATAATTATTTTCCGGAGTTGGGGAAAATCGATTAAAGAAATGAAATATATGATGCAATGTCATTTTCAATAACGCTCTTACATATTACCGAAATTCCATTTAATCGACATTAACATAACTGAAAAATATAAGCGTAAACATATGGGTCAAGCGAATCCTTTTCTTTGTTAGGATCAGCAAAACATTTTAGAAAGTATTTTAAGTGTTACAAGCAGATGTGCCATCCACGGGACCTGCCAGGGCCACGCTCCTGTCAGCCTTGCACACAGCCATCCTGATGCGGGCTTTTCTCCGATTTTCCTAGGACGGGAATGTCATTAATACTTGTGTTTTATTAATCTCGAATTTTTACTGCTCAAATATCTACAATTTACTTTGAAATAATAAATGGATAACTACGTATTTATTGAATAATTACATTTATAAATATTAAATTCGTCATTGCTGATGGGCCCTTGCTAGGAATTGATGGGATGGTCCCTTGTTTGTTTCTGGAGAGTAATTTGGTGTATTGCCCCCCACGTGGTCATACGCAGTTTGCAACTGCCTTTTTCACAATTTATTTATATCACAAAACTAACCCTGGTTACAACCGAGTTAACTACTTA
Organism: Laupala kohalensis; assembly: GCA_002313205.1. Lineage (NCBI taxonomy): Eukaryota > Metazoa > Arthropoda > Insecta > Orthoptera > Trigonidiidae > Laupala > Laupala kohalensis. The sequence goes on along the minus strand of NNCF01128236.1, from coordinate 283,079 downwards.
CTAACCAAAGATTTCTAATCGTTACGTCGTTGTTTCTGAATGATCACGACTGTTAGTAGTAGTATGTTTTTCAAATACTGGATAAGAGAGTAAGCTTTTTAAAGCTTATTCCCCGAAAATACTTAACTTTTTAATTGTGTTAAAATTTCTCGTGTTAGCCATTTTCCTGCTATGACATTTCCTCCCAACCTTATCTTGCTTCTGAATCAGCCATTGAACACGCTCATGATTCTGACTTGTTATTACGTAGAACATGATTGCGCAAGGGGTCAGCTCAGAGTCAATGTTGAGATAATTAGCATCAGTGATGAAAGGGTGGCTTACCACGTGATGCAAGGGTAATTGAATAAATAATGAAAGACTTGTATAGAATATTTATTGGGTTTGGCTCAGACCATCATGTCTGCTCTTCCGCCAAACCATGTACAGAAAATGCACATACAAAAGAAAAATGGCAAATTACAGTAATAATTAAAATTACAATAATAGTTAAAATTTGAAAGAATTAATAATGTACAAAATTAATTAGAATTACAGTAATAAATAAAATTACATAATAAATAAACTACAAAATAGTTAGAAATTAAATAAGAAAATTACAATAATAATTAAAATTCCATAATAAAAAAAACTACATAATAATTAGAATTACATGAAAATCGAAATAACAATCCAAGTTGGAGAACCGATGTTATTTAAACAATGTGAAAAACATTTTTTTTAATTTTACATATTCTCTTACATTCCAAATGTAATTTAAAATGTCACAATCCAATGGAAAATATGTTGTTTGACCTATTTCATTTATAAGTCGTCATATTTTACTATATAAACTTACTAAATATATTTTAACCTACAAATTTCTTGATATTTACAATAATTCTCAAATACGCAGAAACTTATTTCCCTAATGCTAGTACAAAACCAACATTGTTTACCAAAACTATGCTGATTTTACATTTTGAAACAAAAAGAGAGCATCTGTTCTGAATACTTCCAATAATTTACTTGCGTTTCAAGACAGATGAGCGCATCTTCAATTTAAACTGTTTGAGAGAAGAGCAGCCCCTAATATCATATGGAGACGAAAGTCAAGAAAAGTCTCACGACATATTTAGAGTGAGAATTAAGAAATTTAAGTTGGTATTCAAAACATTGGAAAGGAAATAGATTTAATGTAAGTAACGTTTCCGAGAATTTCTGTAAGTAATATTATTAAATAGAGATAAACAAATTTATAGATTCAGTGAATTTATAAGACTTACGACCTTTCATGTTTCGTGAAAGGAGCTCACAACGCTTCACCGTCGTAAAAATGTACTCTTACGTTTCTTGTTTATTTTCTAGTTAATATTTGAATCACCTGACGACGACTTAAGATTATTTATTTAGTTGATAACTTGCAATATTATTGTTTGTTCTTCTGTGAGGGTCTTCACGCTTCGGTAGCGAGTGTCGATTCGTCTTCGTGAAGTAGAATTGTAACTACTGTCGTAGGTTTCGTGGTATTCTGTTCAGAATTAAAGAAAATATACTTTTACAAAAGTGGAGTCAAACCCCTTCACCCCATCCGTCCGTTTCAGATTTTCCCCAATTTGTAATTTACATATCCATGCTAGAGATACAGGACACTTCTACAAGATAGTATCGAGCATTTTGAATCTCTCGGAATCTTTCTACGCGAATTAATGTGCGTGGTCTTAGTATTTATTCAGATTTGATATGAGATAATTTTGTTTCCAGTCTTCAACTATGTTTTTAATTTAAAAAGTATTAAAGTTGAATGTTCAGAACATGATATTCTAGAGAATATGGCAAAAAGGAAAACCCCTTTTTCATCCCTCGAGAATGATCGTAGTTTTGTAACGAATGAGTGAATAATGGAGAACACTACGGTTTGGTCCCCACAGAACTTAATATTTGAAGCAGTTATAGACAACTACATAATATACAATATTTGTTGATCTGTGTTTTTAGATTGTTTGTATGTATCAATAAATTTAATTCAACAAAAGGTATTATTTTTACTTTAGTGTGCACTTCATTAAATCATAAAAAATTATTACGAATTATTTTTATTGTTAAGAGTGTGATGAAACGTTAAATCCTCCTCGGAATTGGAGATGGTCTCTTCCTTGCTTTCAGAGACTTAGTTTATTGTCCTCCACGTGGTCATACGCTGTTTGTCATAACCTCTTTTACATTAAATCGATGTATATTTACGTTTCCTGACATTTTCTCAAACATTCCAAATAAACCAAGAAATACGAATTATTTTACGTAATTATCCTAAAAATCTCTTAATTTAATTTGATCTTCAATCATAAAGTGTTATCATTGCATTTTCGTTTGTTGATTTTTTCCTCAGATCATTATTGGTTTCGTGGTAACCCGAAATTTCGTGGTAATTTATACATTAAAATACTCTAATTTAGAAAAATATTGATTCGTGAAAATATCCTCTCTTTTAGATCTCTGGATGGGCCATCGCTTGCCGCGTGTTCCGCCGTGAACCGCCGTTGGCGCGATCTCTGCTTCAAAGACAAAGTCTTGAGACGCCGTGTGCGCCGTCAACTGTTCAGAGAGGGCCGAGGAGTGATGTCAGCGCTGCAGGAGACCGTCCGTCCTGTCGTGCGTCAAGGCGCGACCTCTGCACTTCCTGCTTTTGCACGACTCGACGCACAGAGTATACGCCTGACGGGTAAGACTCACATTCCAATGTATAATATGTGACTAATGTTCTTTCCTGAAGTATAATTTCTGCAGATTAATTTTACATAATTCTTTGTTCATTCCAGAACCGATTGGGATCCACACTCATCACTGGGATTCTGCAAGGCCAGAGGCAACTCGACGTCTGGACAGACCTACAACTGCATTCAATGGTCGCCAAGGTATGTGTTCATGAATTCTCATCTACTGCTCATTAGACAGGCCCAATTATTTGATTGATTTTTTGCCACCTAGTAGTTCTTTCTCCTTATATATAATCACTTTCCCCGAGTGTCCGCTTTTTGATTTATTTACACTCCCATCTTTCGTTGTCCTAACAATTTTTCGCAGTCGCATGAAATCACTATAGATCTTGGTAACATGTACGCAAATTTTTAATTTTTCCACTATTCCTCAAAAGCATTTGTTCCTTTTCGTTGATAGTTTTTTTTTTGGCTTTTCTGTTTCCTAGTGAGCTAAAAGTCAAGGTTACTTAAATTTTATTTTGTTTTCTTATTTCCTTTCTTATTTTGCAGTACCATTCCGCAGACCCGTTGCGCCATTGCAGACCTCCCGAGTGAACGGACCTGAAAAGCCGGCCAATAAATCTTCAAAAGCAGAGCCACCACGTCATGCAGGTAATAAGGGTTAATAAAAATTAATTTTGTTACAAATGTTGCAATTATCAGTTAAACGGTATTCCATTTAGTATTCTTTAACTTTCTCACAATAATTCATGATATGAAGTGACTAGTTCAATATTCTGTTTGTTGAGATTCTCTGCATTCCATGCAATGTTTTAAATTTTTAAGACCTGTATTTTTAAGGTATTATGTGCGTCAGAGCAACTAGGCTTAAGTGGTTTAAATGATATTCTATCCTGTGGTGATGAATTTTTATAACCTTATTCTTGTAACGGAAATGGCTGCCGCATCACGTGACTGAAGACACTGCGATTCTTGTCCAAGCATATAAGCAGTCAAACGACAATCCAAATTAATTATTTAGTTTTAAAATCACAAAATAATTAGTCTCGTCCAATATAAAAAAATCAGTTTAATGAATTACAAATTAATAAGATCTACTTTGGGGTGAATATTTCCAACATTCGCGAATAGTTGGCAATTTGACTTCAATTCAAGGCGCACATAATACCTTGAGTGTTTTGTATACTTAACGTGTATGTCAAGTGCTTTTCCCTACCGTATGTTGCGTATTTATAGTGTCTCCTCTTTCGTTTTCAGGAACTTTCCCTCGTCGCCTGCAGGAGACCCGTTCCCTGAACGAGAGTCGTCCGATGAAGAGAGCTCGACTGGTGTCCCCACCTCTCGCTCGAAGACTCATGCGTCTGTAGAATACAATGTTGATACAGAACTTTGTATATATGTAATATAGTGTATATATATCTTAATTTATTCAACCAGTTACTTTAAGACATTTTTCTGTATTTATTGTGTAAATAGTGTTAGAAAAATTGAGAATAAACCGATTTTTTTAATTCAAGACTTTTTATTTCTCCTTTCCTTTGGAAACATAATACCGCCCAAAACCTTGGTTATGATGATGGATAGTATTTTCATGATTCAGGTGGAGATAAATGCAATATTCATGTTTTCAATACAAGGAAATTCAATAAGAAATCTGCATTTTATTTTATTAAAGGTGAACACCTGCACAGTTAAAATTTAATCACGCTTATTTTCGTTATTGAATTATCGCCAGGAGATAATTCAATACTTGTGAAACAATTTGTTATTTTATTATCATTCTCCGCAATTTACCTCTTCCCCAATATTCTCCATTTCACGGTTTTCTTTTTTAGAGATGCGGTTGATTGACAAAGTCGAGGAAACCGGATTGTGTTATGTTGGTTCTAATTCTGAAAAATTTTTGTCTGCAATTTTCTTTGGGTATTGAAAGTAGACATTTTATTCTATGGATATAATGCGCAGTAACGTAAAAGTATTTCGTTAATCCTGGTCCTGGATTTCTCATGATTCACCGGAGGTTTTTTCCGGTTTTCCTTCGGGCAGAGGCCAATTTCACTTAGGGCGGAATGTTGTTATTGCTTTTCTTGTTAAGTGCAGTAAAAATTCGAGATTAATAACACAAGATTTATTTCTTTGTAATAAAAACAAATTCGTTGCACCTATTTGTCAAATAAAATATAATATATTAAGTTACCCCGTCACCACTTTATTACTTCCAGTTTATCACATCTAATAACACTTTTTATATTGTACGGGAAAGTGAAAAATTACTAATTAGTTTTTTTCACCGATTGTTTACTCGAAATTACTTGTAATAGTAATACTCATATTATCGCTATCTTTGATATTCATAAAAGCACGAATATGTGGACAATACCACGAACTGGTCCCTCGCCTATATTCGGCTTCCTTTGCTGTGTCTCAAAAGATCGACAAGTCGAACAACCCATCCACGCTATTCGCTATTCTGCGAGCGGTTGTTCGGGATTCGCCGAATGACGAACGTGTGTAGCCGCCTTCATAACGTCAATAGAGACAATAAAATAAACTGAATGTATTGCAAAATTCTATAATTCATCCTGAGCAAGACTTTTGTGGCAAAGGAATAAACTGAAATTGTGGTGAGATGTCAACTGTACATAGGCAGGGGCCTCGAAATGGAACTGAGAAATAAATATGAAGACGTAGAATTGTCTTAAATACACTATAATTTTATTATAATAGTAAAATAAATAATATATGTTCATGCAATCCAAATTTATATTTCAAATTCTCTAAATATGTTATTCTTTTCACTGCGTACCCTCATGTTGTGTTACTGGAACGGGGTGTCCGAAAAAAGTCTTCCACCCCGGACCTCACAAGTTGTAGGTACACTGCTGCATCTAAGAGATCAAATGTTAAGTGTGTCCATAGAGACAACTAAGTGAAGGCGAGAACAGAGTTCAGGTAAGTTAACTAAAAGATGGTGTCTTGCTTATCTTGTGAAGATGTCGCTCACTTTGAATGAAGGGATTAGCGATATCCTTCTGACCTTTTTTCTTAAAAATATTTCGCTCGGTTCGAGTGCGCCCGAATATTCTAGTAGCCATCATGTTGTCAGATCACGGCTTTTCACTTGGGATAGCGTATTTGAGTATTTGTCTTGTTTTCGAAGTATTTGCTCTACTGTGGCAAATACGCGAACATCCGTCCAAACATGTAAGTAACTCAATAATGCCATGTTTCCTTATTCCAATGATGGACGCGATGTATTGGATAAAATTCAAGAAATATTTTTAAACTGCTTCGTTATTCCAGTCCATAGAAATGTTCGTCTGTATTGAAGAAATTGAATAATAAGAAAAGTCCAAACATAGGTTAAAGTGCTAGAATATAAACAAATCTCGATCACGCACGCTCAACTCAGCGAAATACGGCGATTGTGTCGTTTGATGTGCGACTAAAAGCCCACAAGGGGACGGATACGGGAGTTTGTGTATTTGCCACTGCAGAGCAAATATCTCATCTACACTTGGCCGTGTTTGGGCAAATACGCAACGCCAAATGAAGTGTCGGCTTTATTCAAAGCCGACAAATAAACTACTTTTAACTGCCACCCCACCACGTAAGCAGTTCTATTCGATAAGCAGTTCTATCGATGTGGAAAACTTAGCAGGCGGGATCGCTTAAGGTAGAGCAGCTTATCTGTTTAGATGTCGTACATTTGTAACAACATTCCTGTATTCCTGAGCAATTGGTGAAGGGAAAATTATTCGGAAAGAGAGACTTCTATCTATTCGACTCGAAAGTAAAAATGAGAGCTTTTGAAAGGAGTCGAAGTCAAATTACCAGTGTGAACGTATTTTGCAGACCAATGTACAATCTGAACAAATATGATGCAGCATTTCCTTCTGTCATTCAAGTACCTTCTGACGCGCTAGCGCTTACCAGTTGTTTTGAACAGATCTTCACTTAGAATGTTTATTTTCTTCTTTGTTCGAGCCTTCATGGAACGTGTGTGAACCATGTATTTTATTTAAATCTATGGTTAAGTCATACCTTAAATATATTTATATGTAAGTGTATGGTGATAACTCACGTCGTTCTAAAATTCGGAGCAATGTTTCAAGTTTCTTATTTTGCAAGTTCTCAATTCTGGTAGAGTCGCGTAATGTTAAAAGTATTCGTATCCACGTTTTTTTCTTCGGTGGGAACACCTGTTTTTACGATCACTAATTTTTTTAAAAAGAATATTAACACTTTTTATGAAGTAATTTATATGTTGAATGTTCTGGTTTGTAAGTCCAGGAAGATATGAAAATAGATAAAATTTCCATCTCTTATTAAGAACTTGTATATTGGTGATGCCAATTTATATAGTAAGAATATATAAATTAATATCTTCAACTGCCTATCAATTGATGTAAACCATAGTAGTACTGTCTACATTTCTCTAAGCGCTAGCATGCTAGCAGTAGCTACAGTAAGATTTGTGTTCTTTATCAACTTGTTCAAAAATATGTTAGATCACACACACAAAATACCTTGAAGCAATGACTTTTTATACATCATTTGAATTTTTTAGACATTCCTTTTTTAATGCATGTTTTTTGATGCTTTTTATTTATAATAGTTTATTTCTAACTGTACACAAACTTGGGTTGGTTGTACACATTATCTCCATAGCCCTATCCTGGCCCGGGTCTTTCTTCAGATTTCCTGCGAGTAGCGTCGGATTTTCCATGAGCGGGAATGTCATTTTATACTTTTGTTGTTATTAATCTCAAATTTTTACTACACATTATAACTACACTGTGCTTCTACACTGTAAAAGAATTTATTGATTTTAATAAAAGTTAAATCCGTCTTGTACTTTATCACGCCATTGCTGTAGTACTTTTTAAATAATTTATATCAATTTAAAAAAAATTATTTTCTTGCACGATTGTGTTGTCTTATGATTCATATTAATTTAGTTTTATGTGTACTCAACTTTGGCACGGTTGTGTACATTAATTCTGTAGCCCCGTCCTGGCCCGGGTTTTGCTCCTGTTTTCCTTCAGGTAGAGACGGATTTCTTATACAGGTTCTCTAGGCTTTGTCTAGGGACATGTGTGTTGTAATAATAAATTGTGAATTTAGTGTTATATCAATTCTTAAATACTATACTCAGAATAATCTGTAGTTTGATAATAACTTTTACATGTAATTTACAAACGTATTGACATTCTTTAGTATTATAACTCGCAGCTCACTTTTTATCTTATCTAGGAATTTTTGCTTAAATTTTTGAATCCACCTCTGCCTTAGGGCCCTTGATCGGAATTGATGGGATGGTCCCTTGCTTGCTTCCGGAGAGTAAATTAGTTTGTTGTCCTCCACATGGTCATACGCAGTTTGTACTGTTATTTGACAATAAATTTATTAACTACAATTCATTTTGGAATGATAAATTGATAACAGCTTGTATTTGATTGAATACTTATAAAAAAGTATTAAATCCGCCACTGCCCTTGGGTCCATGGCCCCTTACTTATTTCCATAGAGTAACTTAGTTTATAATCCCCCACTGCCATATGCTCTTTGCAACTGCTTTTTTGACAATAATGTTTCTTTATTTATTATTTATTTATGAATCATACCATCCTGTAGAAGGTGGCAACAAGAATTGTTGATGGCACAGGAATACACTCGCACACAAATTTTATTTACACGATAACAAAATTTGTGCCTTATAACAATTATTGTTCCATTTTGATTTAAATCATCTTTCCTTTATAAAGGATTGGATATGGGCTCTAATGACCTCAATGTTGACGAGCCCGAAAGCCCCACCAAAAAAAATAATGAAGGATTGGATACGCTGAAGAAATAGGGAGGGGGAGGGGACTAATATTTTAAGAATATTTTCTGGACTTAGTAAAGTCTGTTGTTGTTTTCTTTTCAGATCCTTCTGTATATTAATACTTGTATATTATTGAGGAATTTCTTTGTTTTAAAATCAACAATAACATTTACTGATTACACCAATAATATGTTTCTAAACTATACTTTTTTAAACTTATTTCTCCTTTTTACAGATTTGGTGTGACATACAAGACATTCTTTTGGAATAAGAGAGACGAGTCGTATAAGTATTTTGCGAAATCAAAAAAGGTAAAGTTATGGTATTGACAGAGGAAGAACCATGAGTGCTCTGAGATGGTTACAAGGTGGTGGACATCCCAGCAAACTTTTTCTCAGATATTTTGAAAACATTCAATCAAGGTACTGCACTAACCTGATTTATACTTCAGATTTGTTTTAATTCATTTTTATTTCCTTGAATTGTATCATTCATAATATCTTCTTTTTTTCTTCTTCATGTATAAAATTGATGGATAAATGGTTGTAGGGATTATGTACATGTGCAGTGGTGCATCTAGACAGCTATCAAGAGGGGTGCTAAATTATCTCCATATTATTATAAATATTATTATAGTTATTATTTTAAATATTATTATAGATATTACAGCGATTTAGTATTTTAATATTATACAACAATTCATCAAAAAGATAATTAACAATTCATTAAATTTATTAATTGTCAATACATGTATTAGTTGTTTAAAATGGCAAGTACGTCTTAAAGGATAAATATATATTTTATCTATTTCAATATTATCTGTTGAAAGTTCAGGTCCAATGGGGGAGCCTATAGCCCCCTTAGCCGCCGCCCCCACCCCTAAATTCCACACTGTACATGTGTGAATGCTTCGTGTTAAAATCCTATTTCCAAATTCAGAGTTTGCGTCATAAGAAAGCATTGTATTTCAAATAATATCCTCTTGTTGCTGATATCTTGGAGATATTCTGGTTGCAGCGAAACCTGGAAGACTGTCTAGGGGTAATACACCAAGCGAGCTGGATGAGGTGAAGCCCCAAATAGAGGTGTGGAATCAGTAGCCTATGTAGGCGAGGGTGGAAAGGGCAGTCTGCTTTGGGGCTCCAAATTGGTAAAAAAAAAACAATATATAAACATATAAATTTGAATACAAGTATACTCAAAAACCTTTTTTTATAAAGGTAAAATAGAGAATAGTTCAGATAATTATAAAATAAATCTCGTTTCCTTTTAATTTATTTAAAATACACTGGTGCTATTGATATGCATATATTATCAAAGCAAACACATTTATGTTATGCATATATTAGCAAGCAGACTTGTAAACAAAAGGCTTCCAAAAGAGTACCCTGGGCCTTGTTAAACGAACGTACTCTGCTGTGTGGGAATACATGTTAGGGACGCAAGTGGATAAGATAAAATGAAATGATGAACGAACAATAAAATGTAATTCATAACATCGTCAAGAGCTAAAGAAAGATGTTTTCTTTTTTGGCAAATTATTTTATCCAAACGTAATAAATTTGTTTTGTTTTTAAATTTTGTTTCATTGATTGCAATAAAATATAACTAGATTACTCCATTTGAAACAAAAAGGTAATAAAAAATTTTCTTTCAAACATTGTTTTGAATTAAACTGAAATTTTGCTTAATATTGAAAACCTGCCAGTATATTGAAATTACACTTTAACTCGGCAGTGAGTGCACCCCAAATGCAAACACAATTCATTGCTAATGAGTAAAAAATACTACACTTTTGATTCATTGCATATTGAGTTCTGTGTCATATACATATTCAATTCTATGTTGTAATATGAAAGAATACTTCTTTGCTAACAACATACACTGTATAAAATTCCAAAAACATTTGTTAATTTTTTGTTGTTGTTGTGAAATTCAAAAATGAATTGTATGAATCACTTTATTTTATCTTATTTACTTCTCAGATAAACAAAAAAAAAAGAAATTTTCCATATAAGGTATATAAAATTTAGATAAAATCTGAGAATATATATATAATAAACTTACAACCTGATGAAAGATAAACACGTTTTTAAGACAATTTCTTTTTTTGAAATATCGTCCAAAATCTCTATCTGTGTGCCCCCCTCTTTTAGAAAGATATTATGAAGAATTCTTGAGAAAACACCACATTACTCGTACTTCAACTTTTGGTAACATCACCACAAGTGGGTATGGTATGTTCACAACGTATCATTTTAGGAACATAACTTACAGACATCTTGAACTTTCAATCTTTTTTCCAGGAGCATGCTTCACTCTGAGAAGAACTCGTTTCAGAAAGCAATTCTGAAGCACTTGCTTGGTCTATCTCTTTTTTGTTTACCATCTCCAAGTATAAAATTAATTTTCGTTTTTATAAATGATGCTGTAGTCTCAATCACTTAGCGCAGTATTTGCCATAACTATACTCCAGAATAATTTACTTTCAGTAATAGAAATATTCAGTACACAAGAGGTCTCTACCGGGTAAAAATTGCCCGCACTCATTTTGCTCATCCGTAGTAGCTAAACCTGCATGGTGAAATCCATGAAGCGGAGTGGATGCGTTAGACATTTAACAATAAGAAGCTACTTAAAACGGCAGACATCAAAATTCACTGGAAAGAAAGTTATGAATTGATTAATGAGGTCTGGGGTAATTTTTACCCAGTAGCGCCTCCTGCCAGTTTAAATTATAATTCCCTTATTCATTTACAGTAATAGAAGTTTATCATTGGAAAATATCACAGGTGACAATGAATTAAAAATTAATCATATAAATATTCTTGATTTTGTGAAAACAATTTTTCAATGTAAGAGGAGGATTGTATCTCTCCGTCAAAAAGTGGTACTGATATCTCTGATACAGAGCAAAAGATACAGCCTGATGAAATTAGTTCACTTAATTTCAAATTTACTTAAACCTATAATTTTCTAAAGAGACACTCAAGGAATTCCACCCAGTGAAGTTTTCGTTACATTATAAATTATAACATGCATTTTATAATAAATATATTACTTCTATTTGTATGCATGCTCTATACTTATATGAGAAAAAGAAATCCATTAATTTTTTATTTTTGAGGTTGTGTGGTGCACTAATTTAGTTCAACACACTCTAAGAAATGAAATTTACGTAGTAAGTAAGGGGCACACCTAAAGGGTGGGTGAGTTTATTAATATAATTTCCCTGTGTTACATCATGGTCTGCAGGTATTATCTTTGCTTAGACATGTTTTATAGGATGCTTTTAACCTTAATCCATCTACTCACTTGCTCAGCTAAAGTGTAGAAGAATGAAGAACGAATAATTACATCAACTTATTAAAATTTGTATCAAAAGCAACACAACCTTTTGTTAATCTATCGGAGGGGAGGGAGGTATAGCTCTAGCTTTTCATTATTATTGGAGGGAAAAGAGATATTTTGCAATGAAGAAATTCCAATTGTCTTTTTATCTTCTTAGTAAACAACTCCTTCACTGTACTATATGTCTAAATTATAGACAATCATTACAACTGCAGAATTATTGGTTCACAATTCTTCCTTTATTACATTTGGTTACTAGATTGCCAAAGTTTTGAGATGTGTTGACCTCTTCATCAGGGCTTGGATTGTAGGAAGATAATCAGTTACATATCACATTAAAACCTGTTACATTTCAGTTACATATCACATTAAAATTTAAAATATTCTGGAAGGTTGACAGTCCAACCTTCTCTGTCAAGTAGTTCATTAAAGACTCTTTTTTGGTAACAGGTTTTAATGTGATATGTAACTGATTATCTTCACACAATCCAAGCCCTGATGAAGAGGTCAACACATCTCAAAACTTTGGCAATCTAGTAACCAAATGTAATAAAGGAAGAATTGTGAACCAATAATTCTGCAGTTGTAATGATTGTCTATAATTTAGACATATAGTATAGTGAAGGAGTTGTTTACTAAGAAGAGATATTTCATACGTACATTATGGTGGGAAAGGGAAGATTTTGCATTTCACAATATATGAAAAAATGTCAAAAAAATTGTCAGTTGTATTGTTAGTATTTTATTGTTAATTACATAATTTTACAATCTAATTGTGTTGCGAACGTATTTGTTTGCAAAATGTACTAAAGGTACATTCCATTTTATCATATATTTTCATACCATGAATGGTATACCCCATTATTTGATGACTTAATGAATGACTAATATTTTTATTTTAAAATAATGCTGTCGTTTTTGTTTTACAAAGTATACCATGCCAGGCAATATTTAAGTTGTGTACTGAACCTATGTAATACTTTTATGGTAATTTGAAGTGTATATTTGTATTATTAATAACATTAATTTCTTTGAAGTAACTAATATCTTGATGACATTTATTGAACCTGTGATTTCTTAAATTAGTAACCACACTAATATTAAATAATTTTGTAATTTTTTCAGTAGAATGTGACTTTTGAAGCATATTGATAGATCCAAAAAGTAAATTGTTGTAAAGCAATTCAACAGTGTATGATCAACAGAAGCACATAATGGATAACTCTCCTGATGCAAGTAATGGACCATCCAACCAATCTGATTTTTATTTCCAGACAAAACCCAGAGAAAAAATTACATCAGAATTGGGTTATTTAGATAATGGTCACTACAGATTTTAATTAAATAAATAATTAAAAACTTACAACTTTTTCTGGACAAATAATATTTTTATTTTCTGTGAAGAGCTCACAGAAAAATATTATTCGTTCATAAAATGTAAGATTTTAATTATTTATTTAATTAGATTACATAATGGATGTTATTAGTAGTAGAATTACTACAGATTTTATTTGATTTTTACATATGTAATGCACACAATTCATTAAATAAATAATTATTAGTTCCAATTCCTGCTATATTTGGTGATACTTAACCAGTTACTTTAGTGTGAATTTTAACTTTGAATCAACAAGGCTGTGTTATGACACCTTCTGTTTTTTGTTCATTAATAATTAATAATAAATGTTATTGGCAAAAAAGCAAAAGTTACACTGTGTATGGCCACGTGGAGGACAATAAACTAATTTACTCTCCGGAAGCAAGCGAGGGACCATTCCCTCAATTCCGATCAAGCAAGGGTCCTAAGGCAGAGGCGGATTTAACATTTCAACATACTCCTAACGATTAAAAATTTGTTCGACATGTGTTATAGTATTAACAAATACCAACAAATATTGTATTTAATAAAACATAGAAAAGTCATTTCACAAGTACGTATTATTATCAACCTATAAATCATTCAGAAAGTATTGTTGATAATTCTAACTACTAAATAATACTAAATTCGCAAATAATTATTTAATGGATGCCGTCTCTAGGCAAGAACCTAGTGAGTCCTTATAAAATATCCGCTTCTATCCTAAGGGAAACCGAAGACAAACCCGGGTCAGGATGTGGCTACAGAATTAATGTACACAACTGTGCCAGGGTTGAGTACATATACAACTAAATTTAGATGAAAATATTTTCCTGCATGCTAGTATTATCAGATATTTTGAAGGTGCTAGAAGAATGGCGTGATAAAATACAAGAAGTCTATAATTTTTAGTACTTTTACAGTGTAGGAGTACTGGTGCAGAAGGTAGCTTTTAACTACGGATTTGAAGAGATTCAATTAATAATAAATTTAATAATAAATTTATTGTCAAAAAACAGTACAAACTGCGTATGACCACGTGGAGGAAAAAAACAACTAATTTACTCTCCGGAAGCAAGCAAGGGACCATCCCATCAATTCCGATCAAGGGCCCTAAGGCAGAGGCGGATTCAAAAATTTCAGCAAAAATTCCTAGATAAGATAAAAAGTTAGCTGCGAGTTATAATACTAATAGAATGTCAATATGTTTGTAATTTTAAGCAAAAAATTACATGTAAGTTATTATCGAACTATAGATTATTCTGAGTATTTAATAATGTCATTTATATTTTTGGACAGGGAATTATATAGAACAATTCCCGAATGTTACGGCCCTTTTTGGCAAAGGGTTGTTGACACTCTTGGATGATGAATAGTGAAAGACATTATGTTTAATAAGATAATTTTAAGATTTACTATGCAGTGAAACACAAAAACTAGATGTCATACTTGACATTGCCTTTATGAATTTGTTCCATTGAGAAACCTTGCTGTTAGAAGGTTAATGTTACCTTTTCTTCTCTGGTTTTATGCTTTGTATAATTTTTATATACTTTGTATGTTATTTTTACTGTGACCAGATGAACTATATTATCTTATCTTTACATTATATTCATTTATTTATGCCCCTCCATTGGCTCAGGGACTATCTTGCTTGCTCATCACCTAGACAGTTCGTTTAATTCCCAGCAAATTTGAGAGAACAAATTTTTAGCTTTTCACTACAATGTCCCAATTCATATACAGCTGTGACTACTGAGAAACGAAACCTTCCTTCCTCTACCCACTTCCTGCTAGTATCAATAACTCTATTACTAACTACTTCTACTAACCCCTCCATGTGGGCCAAGTAGTTGGTAAACCCAGCTAAGCAACCCACCAACTAACAATGACCCCTACCACCCAACTCCTAACTCCTATCGGTTCATGTAGATAAGCTTCAATAGCACGCTACATTTCCCACTTACAAATACTAAAATAAGCTATATTTCTTTTTTTAACACAGAGAACTTTAAAGAACAAAGTTGCTTATAGACAAAATGGGTCTGAATGTAGATCCTGTACCGTACTTCACCATTTCTTTCATTAGTCCTTCCTGTTGTCAGGGTTTTGTGGCCAAGGAGAGATTAGAATTCCTATTAAGTGCTAACTATTCTAAATTATGGTTCAATTATCTGGTTTCCATACAAATCTATTCTTGAAAATGTTCAGCACAAGCTACTTCTCATGTGTATTACGACTTGTTCACGTTGTTTTAATTTGATCATGCAGATCCCTCCCTCAGTTTTCATCTACCTACATTAATGTCTCGGCACATGTATTATGATAGTGTTTGTATGTTTAAAATACTAAGTGATTTAATCAACGTTCCCAATTTAAAGAGAAATTTGATACCGGGTTTCTAAACTGCACCTTAACTTTGTATAGGGAGGTCTGGGAGCATATAATTTACATTCGTACTCACCTTTTCCTAGACTCTGTAGTTCCTGGAATATACAACTTGCTAATATACAGGATGAAAACCATATTGGTGTTTTTAAACCGAGTCTGAAATGTTTTTTGATCATTCTTTAATGTTGTAATTTGTTTATTATATGGGTCAAGTGATCCAATGACTTTTACCTTACTATTTCCAATTGCTTTCATTTTAACTAAGTGTAAAGTACCGAACCAGATGATCTCCAGTCTTGTTTTTGTATCTTCTTTCTTACGAGAGCTGATCATATTCTGAAGAGAAACCTACTTTTCTTTCTTACCTAATTCTGGACTTATTTATTTCAATCACAGGCAAGTTGACTTAAAATCTTTGCATTTTCAATCAGTCATAACTAAAAAATGGTATCTGACAAAACAGTAATATTGTACACATTTTCTTACCTCAGGCTCCTGAGCAAGTCTAAGAAATGACGAGAAGATTGAAGGATAAGAGGTAAAAAATAATGAAAAATTGGATCACTTGACATGGAGTGACACATGTGAAATTTACATATTTATTTCAATGGCACAACTATTGGTACTGGGCAATGATGCTCTTTATCTACTAATTCGACAAGAACTTGAAGTACCTGTCTAATGATAAATAAATAAAATCCATACTAATATATAAATGTGTAACGTGAAAGTGTGACTGTGTTTGCTACTTGACCACAACTAAACCACTGAACCAATCATGATAAAATTTGGCAAGGAGATAGTTTAGACATCCAGGATGAACTTAGGCTAACTTTTATTTACAAAATATGTGAGAAGAAAGATAGAAATGGTATTTGACAATAAATGTCAATAAGATCGGGAAATGTTTTTCGCTTATGCTGCCTAAACAGTTAGAGATAGGAGACAACAATGGGTGACAATATTGTTTGCCACAAAGAATTCTTCAAAATAGCCTGCGAAACCATGTCTATCTATAATAATTAACCTAAATTATTGATAAACATTATTAAAAATAGAAGTGTTAAAATACTTCGATTTAAGAGAGTTACTTAAACAAAAAAATCAATCATCAAATTTAATGGATTACTTGTTTTGGGTATTTAACAAATATTTTAAAAATCTTTAAATGGTAAAATTCCAATGAATAGTTAGGTTTTATAAGAATTTTAATAAAACGGTGCAACCCCATCATGCCTGTGAAGCAGCATGGTTCCTACACGATGGTGCAGTGTGTAGTAAAGTATTGTTTAAATTTGTATTATTATCAGTTTGAAAAATTAGGATGCTGCATATGATTTTAAAAAATCAGTAAATAAAAGTATTTTTCTTTTACTTTATGGATAGAAAAATTTCTATGAATTATCTGGGGCAACACCGGGTAATCAGCTAGTTGATAAATAAATTCCCTAACAATAAATTTAATCCTGGTGATTAAATAAACTTGGTAACACAAGTTAAAAATTATTTTCATCAGGATGAAAGACCAAAGGGTGTCTATGGCCCTCAAGTTCACAGAAGATAGATCTCTGCTAATTTTTTTGCTTTGAGAAGAGTAAATGTGACCGACATCATTCTGTCACATTGACCTGCTAATCATTTTATACCAGGTTGAGTACCATTCAGAGCCATGACGAGGCATCAGTCATGATCCCTTGTTGGGATTTGAATCTCAAGGTATCCAGTCACCGATACTTTCCCCCCGAATCTTGCTGATTTGTTAACCATCAGTTCGCTGACTACTTACAAGTAGATTTGGTTAAGTTATCTATTCGTTTTTGCCATTTTAGTCACACTCAAGTTTGTGTCGCAGATCAGAAGAGCATGTTGGATTGGATTTGTGTGATTGAACATAGTAGGCCAAATATTCACTGCCACCAATTTCCAAACTGCATCTGAAGTTGTATTTTAATATCTAAAAATTATAAATTTGGTTTGCTAATTACTACATGATTGCTGTCATAAGCAATCGTAAGTTAAATTTTCACTTAGAAAAATTGTACTTATAAAATATTGACAATTTTCATTAACATGATATTTTCTGCATATTTCCATTAAGTATGATTTAAATAATGAAGTAAATCAAAGGAGAGACAATTGGTGATTCTCTTTCCTTAAAAACGTGTCCCCCTCTCATCACAGCCAGTGCAACCAACTATGCACTCAGCTTTTCCAAAACTTACAATTATTTACTTTCATAAATAACATGTTTTTTCTTATGTTTCAGTTATTGATCACTCATATTTCAATAATATTAATTTCTTAGGAGTCAGCACGGCTCAGTGGGTAGAGCGCAGACTTGTTGGCTGGATGGCCGGGGTTTGATCCCCGGTGAGGGGGTAATTTTTCTTGACACATCCAGACTGACTCAGTCTGCTTTAAAATGAGTATCAGAATAGATCCCGAGGTCAAACCGGTCGCAGAGATGCTGACCACATATCCTCCTAGTGTCGAGGTCCAGAAATTGTGGAGCTCTACCCCCTACAAACCCCTTGGGTTGTTGCCTGTTGTGGGATAGTTTAATTTTTATAAATTAATTTCTTTGTTTGTGTACTTGTTTTTATACACGTCTGATTTCTGTTACTTTTTTTCATTGTTATTATTGTGTGTTCTTTGTATATATTTCCATGCCCTGTAACCTCTGTGGACTGACGTATATCTCGGCCTCGACACTAGGAGGAAGACGCGGCCTCTTTATCTTGATATAACAGGACTCAGTCTTGTTTAAACTTTATAACTGTACATCTGAAGTAACGTGTCGTTTAACATTATTTTACATTCAAGTTTTATTGTAACCTTGACAAATTATGTGTTGTAACGACATTTCAGATTTTTTTTCGTTTACTCGTTTAATATAACATCTATGTCTATAATAAAGTGCAGTAATGGCTTAATTGGTGGTATTTCAGATTCATAATGAGATTTTAAGTGTGAAGCTTCAGGAAAAGTATAAGGAAAAAAGAAAAAAAAGGAATGAAGTGACAAATTTATCATAAAAAACACTATATTATTTCAAAGTTCATAAATCAATAAAAGTATCTAATATTCCTACAATGATAAGAATTTGTATAACACACATTCTGTATTTTTTATTTCCAAGAAAAAGTGTCAAAATGATTGGCAAAAAATTCCTGCTAGTTTTAACATCTTATGATACTACAAATCTGAGTCTTTCTTCCACTATTCCATGGATGCGTGATGTTGAAATCTTATTCATCCCAATGAAGTGAATTGTAAATAATTCAATAAATTTAATCATTCAACTTATAGCATACTCTGTAATTAATTATAATAACAATAAACAGATTTGAGATATAAAAAATATTACTGACTACTGTTCATGTTGAAATATTAGCTGGTATAAATAATGCATAAAAATTGGTGAATTATCAAAAGCAATTTTCAGAAAGTTAGAGTTAAGTGAAAAATTCTAGAATACAATAAGCAATAGAAAACTCGGGAAAGAAAATGACAGACAATCATAATCAAACTGAAAGATCTCCATATTCTTCAATGTACGCAGTGAGGGGGGGATTGAGACGGAATGGCCTGCTCTGTGCATTTTCCTCTTCTAATAAACTTTGGATGTCTTCACGATCAAATCCAGAACACAAATCTAGAGCTGTAAAAGGAGAATAACAACATTTTGTTAAACCATGTTTCGTTCACAGTACTTTTGTATATGGTTAATACAAACATTTATTAATGATAAAAGATATAAAAATAAGGACATGTTCAAATATTACACAAACCAACTTACCAGTTCTACCTTTAGCATCTCTCCGAACAGGATCGGCTCCGAAACAAAGCAGTGTTCTTACGCAATTGAGGTGCCCTGCTCGAACAGCGCAATGCAGAGCCGTTAATTTGTCAATTTTTGACGGGGCATCAACAAACATGCAGCACTCCACAAGAAGAAATTCGATTACGTTAGAGCGCCCTGTTTCTGCAGCAAAATGCAAACAACTGAAACCGTTTTTGTCCACCTTATGTAGCTTGGCGCCGTGGCGTTTCAAGGTCCGAATCACTGGAATATGTCCTCCTCGAACCGCTTCATGAAGAGGAGTCAATCCGCAAGAATCGATTGGGTCGACTGGACTGTTGGTTTGAAGCAACGATTGCACCAAATTGTTATGTCCATGCAGAGCTGTGAAAGATTGCAATTACCTTGACATAAATTACTTTGAGAATTCACAGCGGTATTAATAAAATAAATTATTGTAATAATTTGTTGGTGACACATATACTCCAATTACTTTTTTAACATGCACTAATTTGAACTGAGGATGGAAGGAACAGCTTCTGAAACTAGTTTGTGTTAAAAAAGTAAATGGAGTTTCTGACTGACAAATTATTACAATAATAAATTGCAATTACTTGTCTCGAATTTGACTTTTACTAAACCGATATATGAAAATAATGGAAAAACATTCATAGGAATATAATACTACCACAAAAGAGGTGAATGTTTCTTAGTTGGTCGACAATTATTGTGTTTTCAAGTTTGTTTCTGACATCTTTCAAATTTATAACAATACCAAAAATTTAATGTCGCCTTTGTCCAAATATATCCAAACAAATCCATTATTTTTTGACTGAATTACCTAACATTTGTAAAACTTTTTTATATTTTAGCCTTTGAAGTCTTTCAAAAATTATTTACTTAATATAGAAGCAGAAATAGCTGCTGAATGTGGAAAATATATAGTCAACATTTACCATGAAATTTACTCTAAAATGTATTCTAGATAATTTCCCATCATTGCAATGTGGACACGTTTTATCAAAGAAATTTATGAAACATGATGTAATGACTTGATATAAATGAAAACTTTTGGGGAAAAACCAACTTTGTCCATACTTTTCAAAATCGAGATTTCAACACTGTATTTTAGCATAAGAGGAGTACAACATACTTGAGGCTCCCAAACAGTGAAGAGTCAACTCAGTCTTTTGTAAAAATATAGGCAAAAATAGTGATCAATGGGGAAGAACGAGCATAGTCCACGGAGAGCGGGGAAAAACCGAGTCCAGTCCTTCCCATAAGATCAATGCTGATGGACCTCATTTTTTAAATTCAAAAAACACCTTCTTTGGTGTGTATCGCTCAATAATGGTTACCACATAGAAATCAAAAAGACCAGGTGTAACACGTACCCTCTGCTGAACCCCAGGCCTTCCATTGATACCTTCCACTGAAGTATACTAATTATTGTGACTTTCAACACCTTGTGAATATTTATAAAAATCCAGTAGTAAAAGCATTTTACTCACAACTTCCTAAACAGTCCCCGAAGAAAGACAGCAACAAACTGACGACGAGGAGGTTTGCACAAGTCGGAAGAGTCAGACGACAAGGAAAATTTTGCAATTTTCAGAATTTACAAGTATTTGCAAATTTTAATCATATGAATGCTTGAAATTTTGTATTAAAATGATTAACAACAATTAAACCAACATGTTATAACTAACTTGATTGTAATAATTATTTTGTCAACTATTTTTTAAAAATTATAAATTTTCAGCTTCAACTGTGTATAAACAGCATATCACCCCTATATCTTAACAACTTTATTCTTATTTTTACCACCTATTCATGATAAATATTTTTAAAAATACATTTTCTAGCCTGGTAGAAATCAAGAACATCATAAAACAATCAGGTGTGACAATTAATTGGGGAGGAAAAAACAACTAATTCTCCAACATTTTGCGGGAAAATTGAGTTATGCTGCTCATAAAATAGTATATTTTCACAGTTCTTGAAAATTTCTGGTTTTTGGACAAAGTTGGTTTTTATTTCCCAAGGGTCTTCAAATAAAAAACATATGTTGTACTCACATGCCAAGTGCAAAGGAGTTCTTCCGTTGGTGCTAACACTACTAACAGATTCTGGCTTATGCCTCAGTAGAATGTTAACAATTTCAATCCAGCCAGTTCTGCACGCAATGTGCAGAGGTGTCCATCCATCCTTGTTTTGTAAGAGAGCGTCCGCCCCATTCTCTAAGAGAATTCTTGTACTTTGAAAAGCAACAAGACCAGTTTTACAACAAGCCAACATTAGAGGGGTCCATTGTCCTTCGGTCATGGTATCTGCTTTAGCACCTACAATTCAACAATTAAAATGCAACAGCCCAAAGGGGCAATAGTCAGGAGAATCCAGCAATGTTTAAATGGACCTAAGGAACTGATATACATTGAAATAAGAACAAAGTATTTAGATGTGAAATTAACATTAATAGAAAAATATTTATTTAAAAGGGATTTGAACATGTTAAGGAAGATTGAAGATGACAAAGATTCAAGATTTAGCTGTAATGATGTGATAGTATGACAATTTTTTGTGACCAACAGTATTCAAAGAATCAACACTTCTTATGTAACTTTTGATACACAGGGTTTGAACACATTGACTAGTTGGCATTTCCAGCATTTCAAATATTTTGGCTTACAATTTAAAAAACAAATAAATGAAAGTGTAGTGCTTACTGAAACATTAAGATATCTAGATCATATTAATTTTAAACTGTGAGTAATAAGTTTTGCAAATTCTTAATTTTTAGTTTCCCAGGCAAAGTGCAACATAGTATTGTGGGTCAGTCCAGGGAAGGAGACAATTTATTAAAAAATTATTGAAGTCACCTGAGGAGACTAAACCCTCTAGAATTGTATGCCTTTCATTATATAAAACCGATGAGTATTAACCTATTTATTTATTTAATTTGATTTATCTTTTAAAGGATTTCTTATCTGCGTATTTTGTAAGTTTTCAGATACTTATAATTTAACTAAGTGATAAAGAGTGAAATATTTATTTGGTCTGGTGAGACATTTTAAATCCCTTAAATGTATTAATACTGACAAAGATTTGTCTACCATCATATTCAGTAGTATGTTAAGTGAGACACTGTTTTTATTTCAATACAAAGCATTGACTACTAATTCCAGTCCTTGTCAGTTGCATGTACTTATACAAATAAAGAAATTAATAATCATATTATTAGATGTAAATAAATAAATAAATAAACAAACTTTATTGCAAAAAAAGTAAAAGTTACAAACTGCGTCATGTGACCATGTGGAGGATAATAAACTAATTTACTCTCCGGAAGCAAGCAAGGGAGCATCCCATCAATTCCAATCAAGGACTCTAAGGCAGAGGCGGATTTAACATTTCAAAATACTTCTAACGATAAAAATAGTTTGACACATGTTAGAGTATTAACACAATACCAACAAATATTGTATTTAATAAAACACAAAAAAGTCATTTCACAAGTACATATTATTATCATACTACAAATCATTTGGAAAGTATTGTTGATAATTCATAACTATTAAATAACACTAAATTCACAAATAATTATTTCAATAGATGCCACCTCTAGGCAAGAGCCTAGTGAGTCTTTATAAAAAATCCGCCTCTACCCGAAGGAAAACCAGAGAAAAACCTGGGCCAGGATGTTTATTTCATGTGGTCAAGATTCTCATTGTGGATTGAAATTATTACAAAGTCTAAATCATTTAAAATATTACCAAATTATATGTATTAATATACCATATACAAATATATCTGAACCTTAAAATAAAATAGTAATCAAGTGATATTGACAGGACTAGATGTGAACAAGGGGTCTTGAAAGATGTTCTAAATGAATTATATGGAGTATTAAGTATTTACATAATTTAATTGAACTGACACATGCTAAATGGGCCTCAGTCAAAACAATTCAAAACTGAGTTCTCCGTGGAAACAAAAAACTGGGAGAATAACTTAACAGTTCTGTGCTAAAAAGACCTGTCACATGCATATTGTAATGGAGGAATTTGTGACATGTGCTAGAAGGGTTTCAGCCAGTGATGTGATAGTATGACCCTTTTAATATACTCTTGTCGACAACATTACCCAACTTGCTCATTACTAGATAATATTGCTTGATTTTTAAGATTTTACTTTATGTATTTATTTCATTCTGCTAACCTCAAATAATGAGCCATCAGATCAACATGACATATATAATAATTGTTAACTATTTCTTCTTTTTTATTCTGATGAACCAATCGAATCAAGCAACTCTAATATCAAAGAAAATATGATTTTTAATACAATGATTTGTTAATGAACATATCATATGTTAAAAGGATCTCAGTTCCACACATATAACAAATTTGTTGACAATACTTAAAAGCCATAAACATGTTTTTTCTCAATA
Organism: Laupala kohalensis; assembly: GCA_002313205.1. Lineage (NCBI taxonomy): Eukaryota > Metazoa > Arthropoda > Insecta > Orthoptera > Trigonidiidae > Laupala > Laupala kohalensis. Next base: position 259,199 of record NNCF01128236.1, on the reverse strand, counting down.
AAAATGTTCAACAATTCAAATTCTAGCTTGTGATATTTTTATATTATTTTCGCTATTTATACTATTGTCTAGAATCACACTAATTTCTCTTGACTGAGGCCCTCCTAGTATGTGCCGATACATTTTCATCATACTGACTCAGCTGAAAGTTCCTGAAATATTTTATTTCATGATTTCTGTACCTTGCTTTAACAAATAGCCAACTATTGCAGCTCTGTTGACCATCACAGCTTCATGCAGTGCCGTGTAACCTGAATTGTTCTTCACTTCCAGCATTTCAAAACACAGATTACATTCAGCTCTGTCTTCTTCATTGGTGTGGCAGTAATTCCGGAGCATTCTAATTGAAAATAAAACCATCATAGTTTTTTCTTCACATTCAGAATAATAATGTCAGGAAAACGTTCTTAAGAGTTAAGTGTGTGTCAATGTGTTGAACTATATTAGTCCATCAGGGCTGAAGAAAATAATTACACAGTACAGTTTGGAGAAAAGAAACAAAAAAAAAGAAGATATTAACAAATATGATACATAAATAATACACTATGCATTTTTCAAATTATTGACTAAAAATAGACTAGAGTTATACTATTTAAAAACCAATAAGTTTACTTTCTCTTACAAAATAAATGAAATAATTAAATCTTCAATTATAATTTTGCCACTCATTTTATAATACTTCCTTTAATTGGACACTTTTCTACCATTATTTATTATTCTACTTCTTACTGTTAAATATTGCTAATTCTTTGGGAGGATTTTCTTAAACAAGTTTTTCGCTGTAGTACTTCTACAAGTAAATAATTAAGTCACAGTACAAGAGGTTGTTGCCCCTTTTCCCTCGGAACAACAAAAATCATTCCTTCTCGGTGGCAGGGGCAGATACAGACTAACATTTTTTTTTTGGTTGGGGTGGGGGTCATAACAAAAGAATGTAGTGTAGAGCATAGTTCGTTCCCAAAAACATCCCAATCTCACAATGTAAACATGAGCGTATCATGTCATTCACGTCAAGATCCACTCTCGCAACCATAATGGCACCATCATCACCACGGGGTACGGCAAGTTGTGCATTGTTAAATCGTTTCTATAAATATACTGCAGTGCTAATAATATACTCAGTAATCTTAGGGCATTTTATCATTTATAAGAGAGATGACAAGTGAGTTTCATTCCATTTGTAGGCAGTTTTGAATCGATATCTTTGATAATAATCAATATAATAAATTATCAACATAATACAAGTAATTTCTAATTCCAGCTTACAGTGAACATGTGAATAGTAAGTCTACAGATATCTATTTTCAGCAAGCATGGAACTGATAACACTGGTTTCTGTGGATATGGAAAGAAGCTTTAGCATCTGTAAAGACATTCTATCTACTAATAGAAATATACATTTTTAAAAGCGTTGAGCTGTTTAATGTTTTGAAGTACAACAGCTTCCTATTTTTTCCATCTTTTGATGAGTGATGATTTGTACTTGTTTGTAACTTAAGAAAATAAAATAGGAGAAAGATAATTTATTGAAAGAAACTTCCTAACATAGGTTATTATGAACGGGGTTACGAGGAACCATTAAGAAGAGGTTAGATTTCGTATTTTTTTTGCGTCGCACGGTTTATAGGCAGGGTCAGGGTTATCCTTCGTGAGCCAATGAGTCAGTCTCGCAGTCGTGACGTAAGCTCTTTGCGTAAAGATAGAAAGATCTACAAATTACAGCCTTAACCTACTCTACTATGAGAGGTGAGCTTCTTCTCACAGCAATATGTAAAGGCGTATCCCCAGTTTTCTTGTGTCTTAACTCGCTCCATTTGACGCGTCTGCGCCTGAAATCCAAGATGATTTTCCGAACCGCTGGCTCGTCTTGGAGATCAACGGCGTCAAGCAAGATTTCGAGGTTCATTCTCTCAGTCGCCGCCATCGCTGATGCCTGGAAACAAAAAAAAATCATAAGTCAACTGCCTATTTAATGCGGGCACTTCACTTGGCGTTGAGTATTTGTGTATTTGCCCAAACACGGCCAAATGTAGATGAACTATTTGTCTGTTTTCGATGTATTTGCTCTACTGTGGCAAATACGAAAATACGCGAACACACGTATGTTTCGCTCGTTATTATCAAAACTATAGATTATTCTGATAGATCTATGATTCACACAGCGAAAACATCGATTACGTTATTTTACTATCATGTTTTTGAATTAAATATTACAGTTGGCAATTCAAAACTAAATACATTGAATGTACAGCATTGGAAGCACGCCTGTCCTGCGTGACTTACCTGAGGGCGCCACCCAAGGGTAGCATCGCATATGTAGCAGAACCGGAATGCTGAATTCCGGGGAGGGGGGATGGAAGAGAGGGGGAAGTCTACTCCCTACGCCGTTACCACATTAAATTGCCTATTATGATGCTTCAATTCAGCACTTGCAAAATTACTTTTGCTGATTAAGTTTAGGTAGACGTAAAGTAGGCAATACATAACTTTTAAAATAGAAAATGAATTCAGCCATAACGCAATCACTGCCAGTGGTCAAAATCTATTGAATCAAATAAATTTAAGTCACAAACTTTTTCTTTGAAATTTCCTTTTCATTGGCCTGTATTGTGTAAATTGATGCCAACTGTTCTTAGATTTTAATACGAGTAGCCGTTGTCATTTCAGAACTTTTTCTTTTTTTGTGGGGCTTTACGGCTCGTCGACAACGAGGTCATTAGAACCCTAAAAACTTGTACAGGTAGGGAAAATGCAGTTACGCACTAAGGAGAGCCAACATGACTCTCCCCGTGGGTGGGACTCGCCGAATGATTCAACCATACCCACTAAAAACCCTCCTGAATTACAACTCAAAACTCAAATATCTCAAAACATTACATATATAATTTTAAAAAGAAGAAGAAAGAGGAAAATGAAAGATACCCTAGCCCTAATAGCGTAGGGATCGAAAAGAACAAGAGGTGACCAAGGAAGGTCAGGAAAGAGAAAGGAAGGAACTTGGCACAAGTGGAAGTAATGCCAGACTCAGCTCGGGGCCCCGTGTTTGCCAAACACGTACTTACTAGATGTAAGTCCCCTGGGGGGATATCAGAACTGCCTGCACACAAATGTTATATGACCATTTTTCTGTCTCTTAGTTCAAGACATCCTTCTCAGTTGACATCAAATTAGTGTCTAAATCAGTCATAAAACGCTTAGTCATAGAAGGGAATAAATAAGAATATATTGAGAAATTACTTACTCAAGCAGTGGAAGATTCAGTATTTTATTTTTGAGGGACTTACATCTCCGGGATAGGGGGTGAGGGGTATGGAAAACGATAGCAATATAATGTAATTTTACTATTCTTTAAGCATATGTTTTAACTTTCATTGCGAATTATCGGATAGAGAATATCGAACTATATACCAAACATAATTTTTTTTTTAATATAAGAAAAAAAATTATTCTCTCATTCGGAGGAGGAGCTTCCCAAAATGCCCCCCCCACACACACACACCCAAAAAAGTGAAGAAAAAACAATAACAAATAAAACGACCTTATTTTTTAAGAACAGACAAATTTACTGTAAAACACAAATAAATTAGAGTAAATATTTGTGTTATACGATAGGTATTTAAGATTTAATTAAAATATTCCTAATGTTCGTTTGCTTTCAAAAATCACGCATCTTTTCAAAACTATTTGTGATTGGAAATTTTCAGAATCAAACCGCTTGAAGACTCTTATCATCTGGTTTGAGTTATTCTTCATCACGCCCTATCCTCTAGGTACTAATTAAATTCCTTATTTCATGCTTGTTTTTAAATCTTTTTTGTTTTTTAATAGTTCATTTCTAACTGTACGCTACCTTGTCACGGTTGTGTACTTTATCTCTGTAGCCCCATCCTGGCCCGGGTTTTTCTCCGGTTTTCCTTCCGGTAGTGGCGGATTTTCTTTGGGCGAGAATGTCATTAATACTTTTGTTTTCATACTCTTGAGTTTTTACTGTACAAATCTTTACAATTTATTTTGGAATAATAAATGAATAACAATACGCATTTATTAAATAATTTCTTTTATAAATGTTAAATCCGCCACTGCGCTTTGCCCTTCGTCGGAATTGATGGGATGGTCCCTTGTTTGTTTCCGAAGAATAACTTGGTACACTGCCCCCCAGACGCAGTGTGCAACGGTTTTTTTCTTTTTTGCAATTAAGTTTATTTACTTATTTATTTATTTATCTATCTAACGAATGTTTCATTGTTTTTTAATGTTGTACAAAACTATGACGCACCATCAATTGATCCGGCCAGTCGGTTGCCAGATTGTAGGAAGCCTACTGAATATGGTTATTGCTCGTTCTTTACAAATTGCAGAACTTCATTTAATCTGATCTCCAGTTTATTTGGATCTTGTATAATCAAGTTATATATTTTATAATTCAATTTCTTTTCCTCTACATCTCCTGAAAAAAATTAAACTTACATCACGGAAAAGGCGATTGCATTGTGCATAAATTCAGCAGAAAATTCTTTCGATTAAAGATTTTCTTTGTGGATTAAATATCTATTTTGATGGTAAACTTATAAAAATTGTAAATAAGTTGATAATAAATTTTCTATGGATTAAATATCAACAAACAAATGTACATGACACATTTCTATCAGGGATTATAACCTCTCGGCTTTGTGTAGTGTAAGAAATATTGTATGGCCAACAATGGAACTCATGGAAGTACTGACAATGGGAATGTAAGTAATGACAATAGTAATACATAATGTTTATTATTCTCATTAGAATCAAATGTAATGAAATTAATAGGTGTGAAGTCATTTAAATCTTACAAAATATTTAATCACTTCAAGTAGAAAACGTTCCAGAATGAACTTAACTTCGGTCCTATGTTTTATGAAGAATTATGTTAAACGCAAATCGATTTTAATTTCTTCTCTACCTGCTCTTTTCAAGTCCTTTTATGGAATGTTTTTATGCATACAGCAAGTTATATTTTTATGGTTAAGGTGTCTTAGCAAGTTATTTCTAGGATTTCCTGAATTTAGAACTTAGGTTTTGAGTTAAAATCAATCAAAATCACTATATGACTAACTTCCAAATATTATTTTCGATTTTAAATAAAACTGTTGTCAGACAATATATATAATAATTCTTGCTAAAGTATTTACTCATCACTTTTGTACAGGACACCATAACGTGACGAACATGCTAATAGAAATTTATTCACCAACCTGACCTATGCGAAGTACAAACAGACTGAAATGTTGAATTTTTCATCATGAAGTTACTAGAAGGGCAGAAATAACCATGATGGTTTCTGCTCAACAAGACGTACAGGGAAACCATGCCATTAATTCTTCCACAATGCAGTACTTACAGTAGCCATCATTTCATCACTAGGCATTAGAGAGTGAACCGATGAAAGTAGATTTCACTAAGAACTTGACGAACAATATAACTAACAGTATATTCAGTCTCCACCGCGCACTCGGATGAACCAGCGACGTATACGCAGTTTCATAAGAGAAGTGCCTGTAAGTGCCGACAACTTAACAAATTATATCTTACTCCGGTTTCCCGCATAACAGAAACTGTAAGGTTATTCGATAAGGAGATTCGATATTATATATGTCTGATTCAAACGAACTCCAAGTATACGGATACAATTACTGGTTTCAAACGGAATTATTAATAAAAAATATTCAATCTTGTTGATATTATCATCAGAAAATAAATTGGTTAAATATGGATTTTATTTAAATGCAAAGATGAAATTAGTGTGACGTCACGTCCATAGCAACCGCACGCCATGTTTCCAAACAAACTTCGAGACGTTGTGGAGTTGCAACAGGTGTCATCGTGGTCACACGGCTGGTTTGTTGGCATTGCCTCCAGGAACAAAGGGAGCGATCGCCATATCCGCCGGAAACCGGCGACTTAGGTTCTCATTAGCAGATTAGAAGGATGAGAACAGAACAAACATACAGGTGCCGTATGATGTATATGTGAGATAATGTACCTTAGAATGTAAAGTTTAGTTATGTTTCCTTGATTTGTATTTTTATGTTACAGGAGGAAGGACAGAGAGCTATCCCTTCTCGAATAATTCTTTTCGTCCCCAAAAAAAGTCTGATATGACATGGAATTTGATAACACTTTCTTGCCATTACGCAAAATTAATGAACATTCTTATAGCCAAGTTCACCAACATTCATTAAAATATAACAATCATTAACTTCTGATTTAACAGTCATTTCCTAGAAATTGAGATGCACCAACATTTAATGATTGTTAAAGTTTTCTTAACGGCTTTTAAATTTAATGGGTTATTTCTATAAGGGAGGATACAGACTAGTATTTTAGGGCGAGGGGTCATAACAAAAGAATGTAGTCTTGGGCATAGAACGTTCCAGAAAACATCCCAACCTCAGAAAAAAATTGAAAATTCTAAAGCAAATCGTAAGTTTAGGTCATTTAAGTGATAATTATAATAAATTTATTGTCAAAAAACAGTAAAAACTGCGTATGACCACGTGGAGGACAATAAACTAATTTACTCTCCGGCAGCAAGCAAGGGACCATCCCATCAATTCCGATCAAGGGCCCCTAAGGCAGAAGCAGATTGAAAAATTTCAGCAAAAATTCCTAGATAAGATAAAGTTAGCTGCGAGTTACAATATTAAAGAATGTCAATGTTTCTAATTTAACGCAAAAAATTACATCTACAAATTATTATCGAACTATAGATTATTCTGAGAATAATGTTTAAGAATTGAAATAACACTAAATTCACGATTTATTATTACAACACACATGTCCCTAGACAAAGCCTAGAGAACCTATATAAGAAATCCGCCTCTATCCGAAGGAAAACCGGAGCAAAACCCGGGCCAGGATGGGGCTACAGAATTAATGTACACAACCGTGTCAAAGTTGAGTACACATAGAACTAAATTAATATGAGCCATAAGACAACACAATCATGCAAGAAAATAGTTTTTGAAATCGTTATATGTTATTTAAAAAGTACAACAGCAATGGCATGATAAAGTATGACCGACTATCTAACAACAACCGTGGGGATACGACAACTTGGCACTTCCCGGGACGGGGTGGGAAGGGGGTAGCATGTAAAAATAATGAGGAAAAAATATTTGTTTGGAAACTAGTTTTCGGTACCGTAGAGAAGGAATAAGGACAACCCCAATAAGTTCACCATTGATCCACAGGGGAGATAATACGCTCCTAGCACTCATAAGAGAGGGGGTGGAAATACGGCGGAACTTATAATAATAATAATAAAAACGACCAATGTTGGTGTGGAATATGACCTTTATTTTGGTACCACTGAATTGCATTGACACTCTCAATGCAACTTACGCCCACGGCCACCCTCCACGATACATACTTATTGAGTAGGGGGTGAGAAGGGGATGAAATGTAACAATTATCGGAAATGACCGCTATTAGTTTTGAGATCGTGGTTTTAGGGTCTGAAACCAGTAGTGATATTTCCGATGACACCAAATTCCACGATCAGCCACTACATACTCCTAGTACCTCTGTAGAAGGGAATGTAATGAAAAATTTTAAATACTGAGGATTTTTTCAGTCATTTTTAAGTTGTATTAGTATTTATGACACTCGACCCCTTTGATTTTTAAATTATTATTTCATATTTTAAAAAATACCTAGGTTTTTGCAACTTCTAAGCTCTTACACTTATGATGAATGACAAAGGAAGAATATTTTTTATAGTTTAATTTTTTTCATTTTCTAGCGCAGCACTTTGTAAATAAAAACTTGTTTTAGGAGTTATTTCACGTTTATTTTTATTGAAAGTTTAGATTGTATTTAATGTTCCGAGTCATAAACTTAACAGCATCGCGAGTATAATAATTCATCTCAGCTACTCCGACCATGGATTCGACAAAAATATCGATCGTTTCCGGTTGTTTTTTTTTGCTCATCTCGCTCTTTCCACCCCCTCTCTAGAGGGGTGCTAATCATACCGTTTGGTTGGAACTTCCACATAACGGCATTGGTAGTATAATTTTTCATTTAGAAACATTGAAAATCGCAGGATGAACACAATACAATTTTTCTTATCATGCCACCCTCTCACTGACCAAGGGGTGGAAGGGATGCCATATCTCATGGGAGCTGAACTGAGACTGGTGATATCACCATTCAACTCAGCGACGTTGAAAACTGTGGATTCTTCTCTGATATATCATTTTCGATAATTTCCCAAAGGGTGGAACGCAGTCATAGGGGTTGTTCGTGATCTCAAACGTCCCCGATGATGTCACTCATAACAGCGGCCTCGAAAACTATGGAATCATAATTAATGTTGGACATTTTCGATATTTTTGACGTGCCACGCTGTTCTCCATCCTCTTAATTAAAATAATTAGTCTCAGCAACCCCGAATATTATATACTCGACACTTCCATCAATCATTTTAGATAATTTTTTACGTGTTACACCATTCCGTCATTTTAATAAATCATCTCTGCAACCCCGGAGACGATGGATTTGACTCTAATACAGGTCATTTCACATTATATTTACGTGCCTCCATTCTCACCCTCAGCTCCAAGGGTCCCGCACCTCCGTGTTATTTAAACAGCATTGGATGATAAATTACTTACCTCAGCGTCCCTGAAAACTATTTGTTGGATGCAAAACGGCCCTTTTCAATTATGTTTTCGTTTCATGTCCTTTCCACTCCATTTAGGCCCTCCCAGGGAATACCAACTTGGAGTCTGTGCGCATGAAGAGGGTTTGCGTGGGTCAGTGAAGTTGTGGGCTATGCCGACGGTAGCATAGCTACTGGCAGGTTCTCCCTAGCCGGACAGGTCTCAACAGAGGCTCCAGGCGAAGTGTATTCCACAACGATCTTTCTTTCTTAACCCATCCTTTGATCCCTAACTTACCCTAAGGTGTAAGGCGATCCGTGCGAATCTCTTGCCCAAACCAGATATCATAACCTAGGTACATATTTCCTGAACCTAGAGGATATCAGGAAGACTAAAATACAATCTCTGGTGTCCTTTAGCGAGCCCCTGGGGTTGGAACAAACCTAACTGTATTAAGGGGTACAAAGGGCCTTTTATGCCTATGTACTCTTGCTGGGTCCACCTATACTATAACTTAATCTTACCTCCCTTTAGGGCATAAAGGAGTGCGTCATTTCCATGGGGACTGAATTATGACTTAAATTATATCTAGGGTGACACCTTTCCTCTCAGTGAATCTGTTATTTTCGCTCATTTTTATGACATTTCCTTCCCTAATGTTGATGAGGTGAACGAGGGATGATCATGGACTTATACGAAATCGGGGATATCACTATTCATTTCAGTGACCCCAAAAGTAATGTATTCAACACCAATATCGGTAATTTCCATTTATTTTTAAATTTCATCCTCTTCCCATCTCATGACCAGGGGATGCTAGGAGTGTCTCTCTACCCACTGAAGCTGAATTTTGACTTACACTATATCAGAATATCATTATTAAACTCAGCAATGTCAAAAATTAAGAATTGGACACTTCTATATCATTTTCTATAACCTTAAAGTAGCATCGCCTTCCGCGGGGATATATAAGGGTTGATCGTGGACGTGAGTGTCAACGACAATGTTAGTGCAAGTTTCCGCACTATTTTATTGCACCAAAACGCGAAATCGTCCCTAGCATTCTCCCGCTGGGTAACACTTGAAGTTCAACCTCACGATCGGCAAGAGAGTTTTTTTTTTCTTTCAAAATACCTATATTCGAACTAACTGGGGCCAACTGATCTGGGTAATCCAAATTCTATATGAAAATGAACTAATAAATAAATAAACTTTATTGTCAAAAAATCGCTTACAAACTGCGTATGACCACGTGGACTAATTTACTCTCCGGAAGCAGGGGACCATCCCATCAATTCCGATCAAGGGCCCTAAGGCAGAGGCGGATTCAAAAATTTCTAGATAAGATAAAAAGTTATAATACTAATAGAATGTCAATATGTTTGTAATTTAACGCAAAAAATGTACATGTACAAATTATTATCGAAATATAGATTATTCTGAGTATAGTGTCTAAAAATCATAAGAGTTGAAAAAAACCCCACTAAATTCACGATTTATTG
>NNCF01128236.1:222189-241887 GCA_002313205.1 Laupala kohalensis | reverse complement strand
CCAACATGACTCTCCCCGCGTGTGGGACTCGCCGAATGACTCAGCCATACCCACTAAAAACCCTCCTGAAATACAACTCAAAACTCAAATCCCATTATATCTCACGACTTTACTTAATAACATTTTTAAAAAAAGAAGAAGAAGAAGAAGAGGAAAGAAGAAAATGAACGATACCCTAGCCCTCACAACCTAATAGCGTCGGGATCGAAAAGAACAAGAGGTGACCAAGGGAGATCAGGAAAGAGAAAGGAAGGAGCATGGCACAAGTAAGTGGAAGTAATGCCAGACTCAGCTCGGGGCCCCGTGTTCGCCAAACACGTACTTACTAGATGTAAGTCCCCTGGGGGGTATTTAAAGGTAATATTTGTAAAATAGTGTTGTAAAACCTAATTTTTAAACAAAAATGCTCATCGGTAAGCTCGTCCCGTCGATCGCGGTCTAGATCCACCACTGGCTCCAGGTGAGTCTAGTTATAAATTTTGGCGATGATGTCCAAAGTCGTATGTGTGTGTGTATGTTAAGAATTTTGTTCCCTCGATAACTCACGATGATGTCAAATTGATGTATTGAAACCAAACTTTAGATTTGACTTTGAATGCGTTGGGAATAGAAGAAGACTATTTCTGGACAGAAGCTCATATAGACTTCATTTACACACCACACTCCACTTTCGGTTTCTTAAATTTCAAAGTTTTCAAAATATGCATAGAAACATTTCGGTTGGTCAGTTAATTCTGCGTACAGATTGCTGAATTGCATTCCGGTAGCGTCGCCTTGTTTTCGAGATACTGCGAGATTTTATTTCGGTTGTGTCAGCGAGCTCACGTGACCTCGCCGCTAATTCTTGGGAACAATGTTTGCAACCAGGTTTAATCTTGTCTTTTGCCCCTGGAGTTGATTCGCGACGTTGCTCCAACGTCCTGTGACGAAATCTCACCTCCAGATAGTGTCTTTCGCCATTGAATAAAGGCTGATTTTGTGAAAATTTGGTCAATCCTCCAGACATGAAATTTGNGATCATTTAATGGGGGGGGGGGGTGAATCGGACGCTCAATGGGGTGTGCAATAAGAGAGGGAGGTCAAAAGGGGTGAGGGCAAAACGTTTTTTTTGTAAGAATTTCGAAAATTACAAGATATATCAAATAAAGTTAAAAGTAAAAGTTGTACCTGCAATTTTTTCACCAAACTTGTTCAACAGATACTCACTGGACAAAAATCCCACTAAACTATTGGGCGTCCTCATTCCGTCTCGACTGATGGGCGTTTGGCTGCCAGTCGACGGGGTGCCGTACATTGGAGTCCAATTCGTGCTACGTGGCGTTGCCTGCGAGGGAAAGAAAACCGTCAGTTCCAAAACCAAAAATTATCCTTTCACTATAATGTATTTTAGTGATAACTTTGGCCAGATGAAAATGGCGACAAGCCGGGAATCAAATCCGGGATTCCTGCTTTGATAGCAGGGGTGTTTACCACTACGCCACCCTCTTGTCTGGGGTGGTGTCTCAGGTCTTCCAGGGTTTAGGTCCGGGTGGAAATGGTATACAGTTGTGGAAGGCGAATGGGTGGTGTAGTGGTTATCAAAGCTGGAGTCCCGGGTTCGATTCCATGCTCGCCGCCATTTTCACCTGACCGAATGTTATCATACGAGTATATCTTCTCCACGTGTAGGACACACAGAATAAATATGTGTATTTTAGTGTCGAAATATTAGCAGAGTGGCCAGTGATACCCCATCTCAAAATTCCCTGACTATTCCAGAAATAGAAAATTATCTGACTTCCCCCGGATTTCCCGGTTGCTCGCAACACTGACTAGTCAAATGAAAAAAGCTTTATTCTCCCCGCAGCAAAAAAAAGCTAATGAGGGAGAAGTCTAAGGGTCACGTGAAAGTTGAGAAGCCAATGCCAGCATTGCGAGATTGCTGAATATTTATTACGTGGGCGTTCTACTCGTGTTAGCAGAATCTTATGTTTGGACGTTGCCGCCCACATTAGTCCCATCCTAAACGATCGGCGAAAGAGGGTGAACGTTGAAATAACATGCCACACGTGTCAATTTTCCATCGAGGATTAAAAGGAAAGGCGTATTCTTTGGGCATTGTTCGTTCTTTTAAAAGTTGTTAATTATAAGGTAATAGTTGAATTCCACACTGAATTCTAATTTAGAATTAAGTTAATTTAAAATTCACGAGTTGAATTAATGAATAAATACTGGGTAATATTACAATTTTCTATAAAATGCTGTAGATTTTTATGGGGAATTAAGTTTCATAAATTAATGTCTTTTCTCTATACATAGTGGAACTGAATTTTAACACAATAAAGTGTTTTGATCAATAAAGATGTCAGAGGTCTAACATTGCTTTTTTCATGCCAACGCAAACCTGCTTCGCCGTATTTCTGAATACACGTCTCTGAGATTTGTTTCAACATTTTCATTAAATCTGACTTCCCCCGGATGCAGAAGTAATGCAGCTCAAATAGCTCTTTTCCACAAGTCACCAAACGTGAAAATTCAAATAAACGCTAANAATCAGAAAACTAACAGATTCCATGAAAAAAAATTCAACTTTTATTTATTTCAGTCAGTACTCTTGGCAAAATGTCAATCTCCAAACGTAACACATGAGATGATATGTCAAAATATTGATGAAACAGAAATTGATGGGACGGTGAGCAAACTGGGTAGTTAATAATAATAATGATTTTGTTGTCAAAAACTCAGATACAGATTATTTAGCGTAGAAATCTCTTAGATTGCGGTGAACCTCACCGCCAGGTAACAGATTAAACATGTTACGTCGAATGAAAATGGGAGACGGGACCGGGTAGCGAGCGGGATGGCGCAGTCGGTAGGCGCATGAGCGCGCAAAGCTCGTCCCGGGTTCGATCCCCGGTCCCGTCTCCCATTTTCATTCGACGTAACATGTTTAATCTGTTACCTGGCGGTGAGGTTCACCGCAATCTAAGAGATTTAAACGCTAAATAATCTGTATCTGAGTTTTTGACAACAAAATCATTATTATTATTAACTACCCAGTTTGCTCACCGTCCCATCAATTTCTGTTTCATCAATATTTTGACATATCATCTCATGTGTTACGTTTGGAGATTGACATTTTGCCAAGAGTACTGACTGAAATAAATAAAAGTTGAATTTTTTTTCATGGAATCTGTTAGTTTTCTGATTTAAATAAATAAAAAGCAGGTTTGTGATAAATTTTTTATTTCATCACTTATTTGATAAGCATATATACTTTTGCTCGTAACTAATAAATAAGTACGTTTTAGTTTTCATAACTAGCTTGGAACATATTTTAGCTTTGCAGAAAATTACAGTGGCACCACGCTAATTTTGAACGTAAATTATCGTATTATTACATTAGAATAAAGTCAAATAATTTTATAACCTTTAATTTATGTAAAAATTGTCCGATTAAAACGAGGCAAAAACTGAAGCATTTATAAAATTAGAACCATTTACATGGAGATTATTTTGTTTGTTTAAAATGTTGATAAATACATTTTCCATTAATGAAGTAGACCATCGCTGAACCGGCAGAATTTGATATACCAGCTGGGACGGCGGGCTTTATCTGACCTTTGGCCCATAGGACACACGATATTCCTGAGATAAGTTTTTCCACGGGTATGTGTGGGTGTTGCGGTGTGCAGTCTGGAATGGGTGGAACTACGCTAGGCCACCCACCGCAGAAGACATATGACATCACAGCGCTTTCGCTCCATTGGTTACATCTCATTATCCTTCTTTGACTGCGGGGACAATAAATTAGAGTGGAGTAGATTCTCGACGCACATATTGCTCTCTGTTGTTCTTCACTTTCCTGTCAGACTACATATGTATTGTAGTATTTGTCAACGGGAAATGTAGCTTAGTGCTATTGAAGCTTATCTACATGGAGCGACAGGAGTTAGAGGTGTTTTTTTGTGGGGCTTTAGGGCTCGTCGACATCAAAGGTCATCGGAGCCCTAAAATTCTGTACATGTAGGGAAAATGCAGTTACGCACTAGCGAGAGCCAACATGACTCTCTCTGCCCGGGTGTGGGACTCGCCGAATGACTCAACCCTACCCACTAAAAACCCTCCTGAATTACAACATACCAAAACATCTCAAAACCAAAAATCAAAACATTAAGGACAAAAAAAAATGAGGAAAATGGAAGATACCCTAGCCCTAATAGCGTCGGGATCGAAAAGAACAAGAGGTGACAAAGGAAAGTCAGGAAAGAGAAAGGAAGGAGCCTCGCACAAGTGGAAGTAATGCCAGACTCAGCGCGGGGTCCCGAGTTTGCCAAACACGTACATACTAGATGTATGTTCCCTGGGGGGCAGTTAGGAGTTGGGTGGTAGGGGTCATTGTTAGTTGGTGGGTTGCTTAGCTGGGTTTTCCAACAACTTGACCCACATGGAGGGGTTAGTAGAAGTATTTAGTAATAGAGCTATTGATACTATGACGAGATGGATAGAGGAAGGAAGGATTTTCTTTTCATTAGTCACAGCTGGGACATTAATGTGAAAAGCTAGATCTGGCCCCATCGGGAATCGAACCCGGGATGACTTGGTGATGTGCGACAACACTGCCACCTGCGCCACCTCTGGGGCTGACTACATACCCTTGATGTACTCCTGGTTGCAAATGAGCATACGCAGGGATTTAATGATGGCTAGCTTGTTTCTATGCTCAAGCTCTTCATTTTGTTTATCATGCGCGGTTTGATTCACGACTGTTTTGACAATTGAATAAGGCAAACGTTTTCAGTAGACATCGCCGGGGACTCGAGAGCGATTATTAATGCATAAAATTCAAAGAAAGTAAAGTCGCAGGAATATAGCTTGTGTTGAAACATTTGTGTCAGAGAACTCGTATTAAATATAGCAAAGTCTGTAAAGAAAACAAAATTAGCTAGACCGACTCCGCAATATTCAATTTTATTTTTTAAGTGACAAGTAACGAATTTAATTTTTAAGGTAGTGCATCCGCGTTCACTGAAGTCAAATTGCCAACTATTCCCACAACTCGGAAATAATTATTTCTTCTGATTATTATTATTGGATGGGGACAATAATTTTGTGATTTTTAATTCTTTATTATAAATTTGTATTATCTTTGACTAGGGTTGCATTTCCTTTAGACGCGTGATACGTTTGCCATTTCCGTTAGAACAGTATTTGTAAGGTATGAAAATCTTAACGTCATTGTGTTTCTATTTACATTTGCTATGTTTTAGTAGGGGGTTTTTTTTTTCGCTGTGTTAAGCCGGTACTTTTTCCAGAATATAAAAAAGAAAAACATGAGCCCGCGACAGTTTCTCCATCTAAGTCCATAGTCATTTAAAGTCAAATAATTCAATATTTTGCGCCGTAAGGGTATGAAAATTCATCGTCACTGGATTGGGAACAGTTCAAACTATCAATTGATACATTTGAGCCTTGTCGCTCTGACAGATATAATCCTTTTTTCATAGTGTAAGAGAGAAATTTTGGGTACTTAGCAGATAACTGTTTAGTCTCTCTCATTTCTTTTTGGATTCTTTGTATATTTTCGACTAAGCTAAATGCATCGCTTTAGTAGTTCTCTTTTAAAATAAATGCTTGTTGACAGCGGTTTCTTTCTTTGTTGAATTTGAATGAAATCGAAGAACGTTCGGCGATGACGCGTCACAGAACGTGCAATAAACGACGAGACCAACCGATATAAAAGTGACATCTTGTTTGACAACACTGGCATGGCAACGCAAGAATGGAGAGAAATCAGAACCAAGATGCACGGAATAGGAAGGTGGCGTCGAAGATGATGACGTCAAAGGTATCTTTGCCAGAGTATAAAGTATACGAAAACATGCATTTCTGCTTATTTGGAAACGAACAATTGCTCGTATAGCTTACGAAATGGTAAACAATTGGAACATTTAATTATTCACATTGTTTCTACAAGAGAGCTTCTTTATAAGCATTGAAATTAATTAGTAATGAGTTATGAAATAAAATAGTTATCTTCTGAAATAATAAATTTTACGTGCCAATCGTGATGAAATATGGCAAGGAGATAGTTTAGATGTTCAGAATTTTTAAAACAAAAGTCCGCTAGTGCATACGTATATCTACAAAAATTAACCTAAATTATGAATAAAATGTTATTTAAAATAGAAACGTTAAAATACTTCAATGTAAGAGAGTAATTTAAGAAGGAAAAAATTAATCATCATCAAATTTGATGGATTATTTGCTTTATGCATTTAACAAAGATAAATCGTAAAATTTCGACGTGATATTTCGGATTTTACAAGAAATGTATTGAAATGGTGGAGCCGAGTCATCCGCCTGGAAAGTGAACATTCGACCGACGCGGCTCCGGCGAGATGGTGTAGTGTATACAGACAAGTTTTGTATTAAATTTGTATTATTATGAATTTGTAAAATTAGGATGTACAAATGTGGGGCTTTAGGGCTCGTCAACATCGAAGGTCATTAGAGCCCATGCAAGTAGGGAAAAATGCAGTTTCGCACCATAGAGAAGAGCCGTAGTGACTCTTCCCCGTGTGTGGGACACGCCGAATATCTCGACCACACCCACTAAAAAAACCCTCCTGGATTCAACAAATATCTAAATACAAAGATGAAAGAAAAGAAAACAGAATACCAATACCATATAACACAAAAAAGGAAAACAATTTCTAAACATTACATTTTCTAATTCAATTATTTCTAATATTTTCTAATTTTCAATACCATTAAGGAAAAGTATTTTGTTATAATTATATCGATAGATTTTATTCTTTCCCGAGTGAAAGTAGATTATTACTATCATGTTTCACCTCCATTGCATATAGAGTCGTCTTACCTTGGCGGAGTTGTTGACTAAGGCGACACGGGCTTTGTCCACCGAAATCGTTTGGCACGAGGTGTGGAGTTCTATTCGGACGACGGTGTCCGAGACTTCTTTCACGACCCCAATATTTCCTGCAACACGAAAGTGTTTTTGTGTATATGTGCGTACAATACAGTTTATTCGTTTATTTATACAGCTACATTCAAAGCCATGCGACTTTACCGAAGATAATGCAATATGGCTACCTAACACGAATTGCCAACTTCTACGAAACAAACTCACTCGCGGGTAGGTTCTAAATATCAATAATACTCACAAAATTAATTATTTGGTTTAAAAAAATACAAATTAATAACGTAACAAACTAAGACACAAGGTTATATTTGTCCTACTCGCAAGTGGATTGAATTGGTGGATTTAAGTTTTCAGAAAGTACTGCCAACATTACTTGAGGTTCACTTATCATTCCCCTTATGGACGACGACTAAGAATAATCGTTGCATACATTGAGTACAAGCTGTCAACAAACATCGAGGTGGTCCCGGGTCCGAGTCCCGGTCCGTCGCAATTTTCACCTGGCCTGTTTCACGTTGCGAAACATCGAGCTAGTTGGGTTTGGAAATAAGTAAATAAATTAATGAATAATTAATTGTCGAAAGAGCGGTTACAAACTACATATGACAACGTTGAGGACTATAAACTAATTTACGACAAGCAAACAAACGCAGTGCGTCCGCGTTCGTTTTTCTTGTTAGGTTACGTTTTCTATGAGTCAAGTCACATGACTTCGAATTCACGTGTGTACTCCCCCTCCTCGCTTTACTATTTTTACGTAACAATGTGATGCGTTTTAAAATTTTAATATATATAATTTTAATTCTCTAATTGTGTGAGTGGAACATTTTCTCAGATTCAGCAAAGATTACTTCTCGTCGTACAATAGGCGACTGAGTGAACAGGCGTCCATATCTAGATGCACGCCTCGTTTATGGAGAGTGGACTTAAACTATTGACAGGTAGGAAGTAAAGTCATTCGCTGTTAGATCCTTTATTCACAAACACAAGTAATTTGTTTTTTGACCAACCATATTTTGTTTGAGAATGAATGCAGGATGTGGGCCGTACAGAACATTTACGAACATTCAAAAATTGTACATTTTCATATTTGGTGATTAATCGCTCACATTTTGTTCGTTTTTTATTCGTGCTCATTTCTCTTCCACCTTTCTTATTCACGAACAGTCCGTCTTCGTCTGCACAGTGAAATATAAGTAAAAAATTACCGACCTTTTTTAGCAGACAATAATTTATTTTTTCGAATTCAGTCGAAAAACATCACTAAGTAAAAAACCAGAATAAAAAACTTTGATATAAAAAAATATTCACGTTTCATTACCCATTGGAATCACTGTCAAGTGAATTCACCTTTTACTCACATGTATTTCACTTGAAAATGATGTCAATGGGTAAGAAACGTGAATATTTTTTTATTTCAAAGTTTTTTATTCTGTTTTTTTACTTAGTTATGTTATTCCACTGAATTCTAAAAAATTAATTATTGTCTGCTAAAAAAATTTTCGGTAATTATTTACTTTCTTTTTTATTCATTTTAACACAACTTTCTTATTGACTTCCGCAGTAGTCGCAAAAAGAGAATATATTATACCTTTGAATGATAAAAATGATGGGTCAATAAACAAATCAAAACGATTGGTGATCAGTCTAACAACTGGATATTTCTATTTGAGGGCTCACCTTTGTAGTTGCCTGCAACAATTTTCACGGTCTTCCCCATCACTTCTCTGTCTTGAGCACAATACGTATTTCTTCTGACAGCGTCACGTGAAAGTTGTGGTGAAGGGGGAATCCCTGAAGATGTAATCAACGTGGTGTGGAAAGGAATGATTTCGCGTTCTTTCGTCTGCAAAATAATAATAATAATGAATATTAATTAAGTTCTTGAGGAATAATAGGGCCAAACTGTGTAAATAGTACAAAGACACCGGGGTCCCGCAAATGAGCTGCCAATTTGCGATTTATAACGCTGTGCTTATACATGTCCAATTCTTAGGATTAAACTGCGTAAAATTCTGAATTCGAAATAACGTCTCTCGCTCAGCTACAAGTATCCACAGTAATTAATATTAATAATAATAACAACAACATTAATTAACTGCAAATGGGCAGATTCTAATCGGTGACAGAATACAATAAAATATACAAAAATACATATACACAGGACTGAAATTAAAAATTGTTAAATAAATTATTAAACTAATAGCAAAACATCAAATATAGAAACATGTGACGCTGAAACAATAAAAAATCATTACTAATTGGACTTTTAAAAATATTTATTAACAAACAACACCTAGTCATAGAGTAATTAGATGCTTTAGCTTAATGTAATTTTTACAGCAGGTGACACGAACCCCTTCAGTGCACTTCACCGCACTTCATATTTCCCTTCCCTCCCTTTGGCATTTCCCTACTCTAACGCACCCCTTCTTCCAGAACTCGTCTAACCCTCTGCGAATAGATGCAGAGCTCGAAATCTTCTCGGTGACCGAGATGGATGCATTAAATTTTTTTTTTTATTGGGGCTTTTTACAGCTCATGTCGACATCAAAGGTCATTACACTCTAATAGTTCCATTGAGAAATGAGAATTTTCCAACGTCGGTTTTTTTGTTTCCCAGTTCTAAATTATAAAATATGATGTTTCAATTTTTCGTTATTTATTTCCGTGCGGGTTCATAATAATGTAATTATCTAATGTTGATTAATGCGTTATCTCCTATTATCCAATAATTAAGTTATGAAATACTTCCCGGAAATTTTTTTTTATGATTATCGTGGGGAAAGGGAGTAAAATAAAATCCGGTTATATTTCCTAATCCTGTTCCAATTTCCTAATAAATATTGTTTTCCACATGACTTCGGATGACGTAAGTGATTTTAATAACCATTATACTTTACCACGTCATTGTTATTGTTCTCTAGATATTGATAAAAGTCCTTTTTCATGCGTGTTCATTTTGCTCCTTTTTATTTTTTAATAGTTTATTTCTAACTGTACGCAACCTTGGCACTTTGGTTGTATACATTATCTCTGTAACCCCTTTTATCCCGACCCGGGCTTTTCTCCGGTTTTCCTCCGGGTTGTGGCGGATTTTCCTTGATCGGGAATATCATTAATACCTTTATTTTATTACTCTCAAATTTTTACTGCACTAATATCTGCAATTTATTTGGGAGTAATAAATGGATAACAGTAGATATTTATTAAATAATTTCTTTTGTAAATATTAAATCCACCTTTCTTAGGGCTCTTGATCGGAATTGATGGGATGGTCCCTTGCTTGTCTCTGGGGAGTAATTTATATTATTGTCTCCCACGTAGTCATACGCAGTTTGCAACTGCTTTTTTGACAATAAAGTTTATATTTATTTACTTTTTAGGGTCACTGTGGTGGCGGTGGCAATGGTTTTATCCATCCGCCCAAGATTCCTGTTCATCTGAAAAATTTTCGAGGAAATGTCGAGATCAACCGATAACTGTCACCCATCTCATCATTTGCTTTCCTCCAGTGGCTCATGTGTTAGCGTACTTGCTCATCAACAAGTCATTCCGGGTTCGATTCTCGGCGGTGCATGCAAGAAATTTGTAACCTTTCACATTTATATCCCAGTTTAAATATAGCTGTGACAATTTAAAAGTGAATCCTTCTTCAGCTAACCGACCCACCAATTAACAATAACCAAAGAAAACACGTTAATTGACTTATTTATTTGCTTTTTTTTTGTGGCGTTTTACGGCTCATGTCGACATCAAAGATCATTGGAGCCCAAAAACCTTGTACAAAATGCAGTTATGCACTAGGGAGAGCCAACATGACTCCCCGCGTGTGGGACTCGTCGAATGATTCAACCATACCCACTGAAAACCCTCCTGATCTACAACACACCAAAACATATCTCACAACATACATCAAATGGAGGGGGGCACATAACATGAGGGGGGACAAAGAATAAAGGGGAACAAAAAATGTGAGGAATGAGGAAAATGAAATATACCCTAGCCTTAATAGCGTAGGGATCGAAAATAACAAGAGGTGACCAAGGGAGGTGAGGAAAGAGAAAGGAAGGAGCCTTCCAAAAGTAAGTGGAAGTAATGCCAGACTCAGCTCGGGGTCCAGTGTTCGCCAAACACGTACATACTAGATGTAAGTCCCCGGGGGGGTTATTTGCTTGAAATCGATGTATCTGGACAAACAAAAGTCAGGTAAGTAATAAACAACTTTCATAAAAAAATGAACATGATGTTCTATTGTGTATTATTACATACTTTTCATAACTTGTTTACATTGTTATTGCTAAATATGAAACCGAGTAAAAGTTGCCTACAAATGGACTATGAGGGATAGTAGTATCTTCTATTCAGGTAAATAAGGCTAATTTAATTCAAAAGTTTACTGCATACACTACATCATCTAGCGGGAGCCGCGCCGATCGAATTGCTGCGTCATTTCATTAAAATTCTTGTAAAATCTAAACTATTCGTCGAAATTTTACAATTTAAGGGCGGTTTTTTAATTTTGTTAAACTCACAAAGCAAATAATTCACTAAATTTAATGTTTATTGATTTTTACCTTCCTAAATTCTTCTCTTAAATTTTAACACTCCTATTTTTAATAACGTTTTTTCAATAATGTGGGTGAGCCTTTGTTGATGGACATATGCTTTTTTTTGTTATTTTTTGTGGGGCTTTAGGTCTATACATATGTTGTCGCGAACTTTTCTGTAGAACTCTTTGAGGTGAAGAATATTGCCCTTCATAATTATAACCTATCTCTAACCGTTTAGGCGGCGAAAGTGAATATACCTGTCCTTTTTTCAGATTTCATCGACATTTATGGTTAAAATCATTTTCTATCTTTCTTTTCACGATTTAAAAAAATAAAAATTAGCCTACGTTTATCCTTAACTATAACCTTCCCAAACTTCATCACGATCGGTTTAGTGGTTTAATCGCGATTAAATAACAGACACGCTTTCGCGTTACGCGTTCATATATTAGTACGGATGCCTTTTGGCGAGGTTCAGGCAATCTCTTCCGCCTAACCGTTGGACTTGGGTGAGGGAATTGGGAAGGGGAGATGTTGGGTTGCCGAGGAACTTATGGTACCGAACCGGCATTTGTCTCGAGTAGGTGAGGGAAACCCCAGCTGAAAACGTCACCCAGTTGGGCCGAGCAGGGTTTGAACCCGTGCTCTCCCGCTCAACGAGATCGTGGAAGCGGAGACGCTACCAATGAACCACTACTGTCGACATGAAAATGACTTCATGATTCGGAGATAATTTTTATGGGGCTTTAGGGCTCGGCAAAATCAAGGTCATTAGAGTCATTGAGAGAGAGAAAGAGTTACATACCTTGTATGACTGAGCTAGGGATACGTGAGAACTGGGGCAGACAAAAAAACCCGCGTTTTCGAAATATGTTTTCGCGTGCATGAAGACGAAACTACGGTGTACGTATTTCACCATTCCTTCACGACCCTGAAACAGAAATGGACGGATAAGGAAACGCAGAAAGCGGATCATGAGAGAAAGAAGTGGGATACAAGAGAATAAACGTTCACCTTGTGAGGTCCGTCGATGACTTGCACCCAACTGTGGAGTTTGATCAGTTGTGACTGAGAATCCACCGTCTTCTGAGCGTATGAAGCTCTTTTCTTCTGCAGCGATTGTGGTTTGACAACCAACACTTTGTTGTGCATGTTCAACACATGGAGAGTACATCGCTCCACTTTCATCACGACTCCTGCAGTTTGCGGACTGGAAAATGTGCGTTTTAATTAAAAAATGGGAAGCTACTCCTGTTGGGATACCATTTAAGAGTGATTGAGGTAGAATAAAATCTCTTGCCTAGGGGTGGCATCTATTGAAATAATTATACTCCCCAATTTAGTGTTATTTAATAGTTACGATTTATCAACAATACTTTCCCTATAATTTATAGCTTGATAATAATACGTACTTGTGAAATGACTTTTCTATGTTTTATTAAATATTTTTTGGTATTTGTTAATACTATAACACGTGTCGAAAAAAAACTTTTTCGTTAGGAGTATGTTGAAATGTTATATCCGCTACTGCCTTAGGACCCTTGATCGGAATTGATGGGATCGTCCCTTGCTTACATCCGGAGAGTAAGTTAATTTATTGTCTTTTTTTTTTTTTTTTTTGTGGGGCTTTAGGGCTCGTCAACATCAAAGGTCATTAGAGCCCTTAAAACTTGTACAGGTAGGGAAAATGCAGTTACGCACTAGGGAGAGCCAACATGACTCTCCCCGCGTGTGGGACTCGCCGAATGACTCAGCCATACCCACTAAAAACCCTCCTGAATTACAACTCAAATCTCAAATCCACACATATCTCATGACTTTACTAAAACATTGAAAAAAATAAAAAATAAAAATTAAAAAAAAAAAGAGAGAGGAAAGAAGAAAATGAAAGATACCCTAGCCCTCGCAACCTAGTAGCGTCGGGATCGTAAAGAACAAGAGGTGACCAAGGAAGGTCAGAAAAGAGAAAGGAAGGAGCATGGCACAAGCAAGTGNGCACAAGTAAGTGGAAGCAATGCCAGACTTAGCTCGGGGCCCCGTGTTTGCCAAACACGTACTTACTAGATGTTAGTCCCCTGGGGCGAGGTAGGAAAATGAATTTATTGTCCTCCTCGTGGTCATACGCAGTTTGTAACTTTATCTTTTTTGGCAATAAAGTTTATAATCACTAAAATATCTTAAATTAGCGTGAATAAATTGAGTACCATGTACTTATTGTGATTTTAACTTGAAAAACATACCTCACCGATCATTTAAATGAAATAGCAATAATGGTTTTTTGAAATACAATAGCGTATTACGGAAGAAAAACTATACAAAAAAAGATCTACTTTTAAATCACGAAAGTGATGGAAGTTTACTTTGATTTGTTGTAAATTTTGTTGTCTATTTCGCATCACTTTTATCCGCATGTCACCAGACATTAACAACGATATTTCACTTTTTCCTTTGAGGTGTGACGATGTGATCACGAAAACGTTGCGCTCGGCCGCCATGTTTGTACTTACGCTCTTGTGCTTCATTTCAAACGAGTCAAGCGAATTCAGTTCCCGAATAATGTTTGTAGTATATTATTAACTGATGGATACAATTTTCTTCGTTATTATTCATATTGTTGAGTTTTTAAACGATTAGAATAGATAATGATGAAACGAATTATTCATCTCGACGATTCGACAGACGTGGATTAACGGCTGGTCTCAACTTACTACACTCAATCTTTGACAATGTAGCCCTTTGACTGAATTGTATGTTTATCAATTTTCATTTATAATCGACCTTGAAATTGATTTTGTTAATGTTTATTGTGAAATTTATTCCCTCATTATTCTTGTAATCTTGAAATGGTAATAGATATTGTTATATCTTTTATAGCACTTATGATTGTTAAATATACTAACCGAAACGTTGACTTAGTAAATAATTTTTAATTCATGACCCAATATTATTACATTTCAAAAAAAACTTTGTGATATTGTATCTCTTTTAGTTTGCTTGTATTCACAACAAATATACTCCGGGTCATGTAACTTTGCCAATATGACCGCCTAACACGAATTGCCAACTTTGACGAATTCAAGTTATATTCAAATAAATATCAATAGTAGTAACAAAAGCTACTATTTCCTGTAAAGAAATACAATTTGATAACACAACGAACTAAGACACAAGGCAATATTCGTTCCACACACTCGATGCAGAAAGAACAGAACAACACTAGAAGAGCAAAGTGCATTTGAATTGATGAACGATATTGGCGATAGATTTAAGTTTTCAGAAATTCGAATGTCCTGCCAACAGAACGCGAGGTACAAATATCATTACTCTTATGGACGATAGCGAAGTAAAAGTGTTGGCTACATTGAGTACAGGTTCTATACCAACATCAAGCTAGTGAGACGGACTAATATAAATATAGAAATAATTTATTTTCGAGAGATCTACTACAAACTGCCTAAGACAACAACGTAATTTACTTTCAACAATATACTATAAACTAATAAATACAGTGTGAGTCCGATCGTCTTTATTTTTCTGAAGTTGAATTTCTCGATAGAAAGAAACCTGACTTGGAGTATACAAAGTAGTTTTCTTTAAAAAGAAAGAATAAAAACAGAATTTAGTGACCAAAAATTTCCTCCGTATCTAGGTATGTTATTTTATCGGCTTTCTCGCACTGCTTTACTTATCATTCATTATTTCTTGTTTTCTTTATTTTGTTTCATGATTTCACTTCAATTCAATACTTTCTATTTCTATATTCACATCAATACTTGTTATTGACAAGAATATTGTATTTTCACGTTTTTTAGGTGTATATATACATATTGTTACGTTTCAATAACAATTTGCTTAATTATTCATTAATTTTCAGGGTTCAAGCTTCATTATATACAAAGAAAGGTGATTTCGATAATACCCAAGTAAAATAAAATAAATTTATTGTCAAAAAAGCAAAAGTTACAAACTGCGTATGACCACGTGGAGGACAATAAACTAATTTACTCTGCGGAAGCAAGCAAGGGACCATCCCATCAATGCGGATCAAGGGCACCTAAGGCAGAGGAAGATTGAAAAATTTCTAGATAAGATAAAAAGTTAGCTACGTGTTATAACACTAATAGAATATCAACATGTTTGTCATTTAACACAAAAAAATTTATTTTACATTTACGAATTATAATCGAGCTACAGATTATTCTGAGAATAGTGTTTATAAATCATAAGAATTGAAATAACACTAAATTCACGATTTCTTGTTTCAATAAATGCGCCCCTAGACAAAAGCCTACAGAACCTGTATAAGAAATCCACCTCTACCGATTGCAAAGATACTTACTTTAACAACACAAAATCTCCCCATTGAAACTGACCCAAACGACGATTTGGTGGATGAGAGGATTTTCCGAGCAAGTTCAAGTGGTTCGGCATCGTCTCGAATTCTTGACAGGAAGATGTCGAGTAAACTGTGGCAAGTTTTCCCTCTACTTTTACAACGAAGCCAACCTCCCCTTCGTGGTTTCCTTCAGAGACAGTCACGTGGTCCCCCACTTCAAACTGTTTCTCTAGTTCACTTTCTCGAAACCGGAGTGTGTCCTAAAACAAACGCAAAAAGAAACATATAAATCAAATCATAATGGGCTTTTATATATACATCAAAAGAAATACAAGATTTAAAACATTTTATTATGGCGGGGCAGAGGGTCGATGCGTCCCTAAATGAGCCCTTGATTGCCGTGGGCTGAGCATATTGTACCCTGGTATTTATTGTTAACGAATTTCTAGTTGCATTCAAGGGTAATCTAGACTAAATGATTTTAGCTAAAATAAAGCAAATAAGTACACGATAATTTTACAAAAGGCGTAACAGTGGCTTTTGGCGGATATTGTAAAAGTTGTGATGATTTACGATCGTAAGCGGAAGACTGCAACTAGAGTATTCGTTAAGCACCGTAGGGGAATCACGGAAAACCAACGGTCAGGGCAAGAATAACAAGGTTTTTTTTGTGGGGCTTTAGGGCTCGTCAACATCAAAGGTCATTGGAGCCCTTAAAACTTGTACAGGTAGGGAAAATGCAGTTACGCACTAAGGAGAGCCAACATGACTCTCCCCGAGTGTGGGACTCGCCGAATCACTCAGCCATACCCACTAAAAACCCTCCTGCATTACAACTCAAAACTCTAATCCCAACATATCTCAAGACTTTATTAAAAACATTTTTTTTAAAGAAGAAGAAAGAGGAAAATGAAAGATACCCTAGCCTTAATAGCGTCGGGATCGAAAAGAACAAGAGGTGACCAAGGTAGGTCAGGAAAGAGAAAGGAAGGAGCATGGCACAAGTAAGAGGGAGTAATGCCAGACTCAGCTCGGGGCCCCGTGTTCGCCAAACACGTACTTACTAGATCTAAGTCCCCTGGGGGATAGAAGAAGAAGGACAAGTGTAGTTACGAAGTGACAAATAAAAACAAGCAAGTTAACAAGTTAAGTTCTTTCTTCCCTCCCTCGCGGTGCTGTGAAAGAGTCTAGGGGACGTGACTCGATCGGCTGCGCTTTGAATACGAAACCACTCCAATGTTTTCCTGAAAGAGAAAGGACATATCCTCCCGTCAGAATCATTTTTCACGCACACTGTTGACACATGAATGAAAATATTACCTTAATAAACGACCGAAAAGATAAAGAACAGTAAAACTATTTTGATTAGATTGATGTAGTTAAAATTTCTATTTTCAAATTCGCGAATTAATTTTTTTCCTTATTACCCTCACGCGCCATAGAAAGATACCTAATAGTTCCGTGAATTCGTTGTTGCCCTCCCTTAGTATTATAATTCCTAATCTTTCATTTCTATCCTGTTCCAAAGGTTCCCTTTGAATCCATATTAGACGCCATCTTTCAGTCGCCTCTCACGTTAACAGGACATGCATCCAATTCTCCCATTCCCCGCAAAATACATGTATATAATCTTCAGGAGAGAATAATATAAGGTGAGGTATAGATAGATGTATAATTAATAATCAAGTAATGCGATGGTATAGTCTACTGTCATAATCTTTTAGTACCAAAAAGCTTTTTCACTCGAATAGCAAAAATGTAAAAATACAGAATCAAAATTTTGAAACACGTGCTCAGCGGAAAAGAGAGGTTCTTTTTATCGATGAATAAACTTTATCACAATTCATTTTATTTCAAAACACTCTTCTCACGCCCAAAACACATGACCCCTCTCTGTCCCCTCGTTGTAACCTCCCTTCGAATCCCGCTGCCCACCATCCTCCTGCTTCCATGAAATATACGACAGACAACACCTCCACTGAAGTCAGAACTTGGTGTATTTGTAAATGGGAGATATAGCTTAGTGCTATTGAAGCTTATGGGGTGGATAGGAGGTAGGAGGTGGTTATTGTTAGTAAATGGGTTTATCAACAACTTTGTCCACGTGGAGGTGTTAGGTATCGTAAGATTTAGTGATAGTAGGAGCAGTAGGTTGTGGATAGGGGGAGGAGGACGGTTTACTTTTTAGATCTTTTTTGTGGAGTTTTAGGGCTCGTCAACATCGAGGTCATTAGAGCCCTTAAAACTTGTACCGGTAGGGAGAATGCAGTTATGCACTAAGAAGAGCCAACATGACTCTCCCCGCGGGTGGGACTCGCCGAATAACTCGACCATACCCACTAAAATCCTCCTGAAGTACAATATATTCAAATACAAAAACATTATAAAAACTGCAACTGGAGAAATGCAAGTAACACTTTTCCGCGCAAGCTTTCTGTTGAAGAAATGATGGAGAAAAACAGGAGGAATTAGAGATTCTTTCGTAATGCGATGGAAATTCCTCAGCGATGACGTCGGGTGAAGTTTCGAGATGTACATTCACTTTGAGACCAGGGATGGAAAAAGAAGAGCGTGTACCTTGAATCTTGCGAACTTTCTGCCATACGATGGATGATGGAGATGGATGGCTTGTAAGATATTAAATGTAAGCCTTTCAAGAGGACGACTTACTTTCTCGAAGAGTTCGTTTTGCTCTGACTCTTCACCATTTAATCTCAATCAGATTTTCAACAGTGGGATACTTAGTCGCGTTAAAGCTTTCTTTCTAGCGCTGACCGCCTTTGCGAAATCCGAATTCCACCATGGAACAGGGTAATGCCTTGGCTTACGTGATGATTTAGGGATGGCAATAACGGCGGCTTTGAGAACCGCGTTGGTGAAATGGGATGCCATAGCATCCACATCGGCTAAAGGCTCATCGCAAAGATTGATGTTGCGTTTAAGCACACCGCAGTCTGCTTTTTTCAATATCCACTGAAAGGGGCGTGAAACCCAGGTGTTACAAGACGTGGAAAAGAATAAGAATCGGGTACTGGTCACTCCCATACAGATCGTCAAGAACTGTCCAGTCTAATATTGGGGAAAGAGAGGAACTGCAGATAGCTAAATCCAGCACCGAGAAAGATCGGGAAGTTGTACAGAACTGGGTAGAGTGGCCCGTGTTAAGAAGCAATATATCTCTCCTATCTAAGTTTTTCAATGATATCACACTTTGGGCAGTTGTGTGAGGAACCCCACCGCGAATTATGGGCATTGAAATCCCCAACGATAAGAAATGGGGAAGAAAACTGTTCCATCAGACCGGCAAGATCTTTTTTCGTTTTCTTTTGTGTGGCTTTACGGCTCATTACGACATCAAAGGTCATTGGAGCCCGAAAAACGTGTACAGTTAGGGAAAATGCAGTTACGCACTAGGGAGAGCCAACATGACTCTCCTCGCGTGCGGGACTCGCCGAATGACTCAGCCATACCCACTAAAAACCCTCCTGATCTACAACACACCAAAACATATCGCAAAACCAAATATCAAAACATCAAATGGGGGGGGGCGATATAAATGACTGCCCGGGAGAGATATAAATATTACAAAAACGTAAATGTAAGGGATGGTAGGCTCACACTGACACATACGGTCTGAGAGACGCTTGATATAGAGACTTCTCTGGCATAGACTGAAACGTCTACGAGCACAGCGACTCCACCGTTTGCCCGTAGGCCGTCTTCTAAGTCCCCCCCCCATAACACGTATAACCACGAGAGAGAAAAGAGTGTTTTGGTAGAAGGTGTGTGTTTCTTGAAGGCACACTATTTGAGGAGAACGACGAGGCAGTAAGAGTTTTAGCTCATCTGAACGGACACGAATGCAATTCATAATCCAAGAAAGA
>NNCF01128236.1:206281-217515 GCA_002313205.1 Laupala kohalensis | reverse complement strand
AGACCTAAGAATTTCACAAAAGGATAGAATTTGAAAACGTTGTTCCCCAGGGCGAGGTGAGGTTCTGCCAGAAGGCTTGGTCTCCTACTGAAAAGAACACAGCATGTTTTCTCAGCAGAGAAACGGAAACCTGTCATTTCCGACCAGTGGTATAATCTATTGAGGACGAGTTGGATTTGTCGTTACGCTCCTGTGACACTCTGTGATGAAGAAAAGATAGCAAAGTCATCGACAAAAAGAGAGTGTAAAACAGGACTCTTTACAGCAGACGTTATGCTGTTTATGGCTACTGCAAATAAGGTCACACTCAAAACTGAGCCCTGAGGAACACCGTTCTCTTGAAGAAGGAGATCCGAGGTGTCTCTTCCAATTCTATAGCGGAAGGAACGTTGATCCAAAAAGGACATGAGCATCAGAGGAAGACGTCCTCTAAATCCCCAGGCATACAGTTGTTGTAAAATGCCACGACGCCAAGTAGTATCGTAAGCCTTCTCGATGTCAAGAAATATTCCAATGACGATTTGTCTTCGGACGAAAGCATCTTGAATTGCTGATTCCAGGAGAAGTAAGTTGTCCAGGGTGGAATGGGACTTCATGAAACCACACTGAGATCGACTCAGCAAGTCATGACGTTCAAGATACCAGACGAGACATGGTTAATAATTCTCTCCAGTTTTACCAACGCAACTTGTCAAGGCAATGCTTCGATAACTACTCATGTTCGTTTTATCCTTACCTGGTTTTAATAAAGGGATAAGCGTTGCTTTCTTCCAGGAATTAGGGAATACTCCCTCGGACCAAGAAAGATTAAAGATATCCAGAAGGTACTCTTTTGACTCGAGACTGAGTTGTCTCAGCATTTCATAATGAATTGAATCAGGGCCAGGAGCAGTGTTGTGGACTGTCGCTAGAGCTGACTCAAGTTCCCACATAGAGAAGGGAGAGTTGTAGGGTTCCCAGTTGGTGGAACGAAAGTCAAAAGATGTGCTCTCTGCTGTTTCCCTTTTTCTCGCGAAATCAGGATCGCAGTTTGCTGTAGATGTTAGGTCAGCAAAATATTCAGCCATTGCTGTTGCCATTTCTCTGTTGTTGGTGAGAATCCGACCCTGATAATTGAGTCCAGATATTGGGACTCGAGAATACCTTCCAGATATCTTTCGGATGGACTCCCAAACTTTAGTGGAAGATGTTGTTCTCTTAATGGTGCTTAGAAACTCTTTCCAGGAGGTGGATCTGGATTCTTTGATAGTTCTGCGCGCTTTTGCTCTAGCAATCCGATATGCGACGAGGTTTTCCGGAGATGGACTAGCCTTAAATCTCCGCAATGTTCTTCGTCTTGCCCGAATGGCGGAGCGACATGCGTCGTTCCACCAGGGGACATGAGGTCTTCGCGGAAAATTAGATGTTTTCGAAATGGATTCTTCAGCGGCATGATGAATCACCTGGGTCAGATGGTCGACCCCCTCTTGGACACTACTCGTTTCTCTGAAGACAGACAGGGAACGGTACTGTGTCCAATTAGCCTTACTGAGAATCCATTTCTGTGGCTTGCTTTCGGGAATAGTCGCACGTTCCTGCAAGGACAACCAGATAGGATGATGGTCGCTACCATGCAGATCATCTTCTACCTTCCATTGAAAGATATCAGCAACTTCAGGAGAGCAAACTGATAGGTCTGTAGCAGTCCATGACCCCGTGCCAAATGCGAAGTGGGTCATCTCTCCGGTGTTCATTAAGCATAAATCTTATCCCGCAAAGAGACAATTCAGCGGTCGGCTCTTGGGGCAATCGCTCGACGAGCCCCACAGTACAATGTGGGCGTTGAAATCTCCAAGGAGGAGGAATGGTCGAGGGAGCTGATGAATTAAATCTGAGGGAGGTCTCCGAAAAATCTCATGTAGGAGGAAGATATATAGAACACACGGTCATAGATGGTTCATTATGAATTTTGACTGCTATAGCCTGGATGTGTGTTTGTAGGAGAACAGGCGAGCAGAGGATAGTGTTTCTAACAAACACGGCAACTCCTCCTCTTGCTCGATCTCCCGTGGTGTCGTCATATCTGAAGCTGCTGTATCCTCGCAGAGAGGGTGAGTGTTCTGGTGAAAGGTGTGTCTCTTGTAGGCAAATACAGATCGGATTACGACGCGCTAAGAGTTGTAACTCTTCACGTTGAGTTCTATAACCATTAAGGTTCCACTGAAGTATGGAAGCCATTACGTTTTGGAACCTCCGGGGTCAGGTTCGTGAATGTGCATTTCCGCGTCACCGTCGGACAATGCACATTCCGACTCGGACTTGGAAGAACAGAGACATTCTTCATTCGTCTCTGGGACTTCTTCGATGTTGTTGGCTTTGATTTTATGAAGGCAACAAGGTTCAGGGATTTAACCTTCGAACCTTGCTTGGTTTTTGTTTGTTAAATACTGGAAGAAATGCGTGGTACACTGCTGGTCTTCGTCTGTGTATTAGATGGACGGGGTGTGGGGGGAGTCTTGGGTTTGACTGGAGTATATTGGATATTTCTCTTGCCGAATTTGCACTGGCATGTGCACGACGTCGTAGACTCGTCAGTGAAATCGGCCTGGACTGACACGCTCTTCTTGATTACAGGAGTCTTGGCTGCGGTGGAGTAACTGGTAGAAAATACAGGGTATAAAGCCCTGTATTTCTTCCGTGCTTAACCGTACGGGATCTTCTCCGTTGTCTTGATCTTTTGTATTTTTTCTCTTCGAGAAAGGCGACATACTCCCTGCTCCACACCGGGTGGCTTCCTGTGCATTTAATACACTTAGCAGGCCCTGGGCATGAGACGCCGGGTTCGTGTGCTTCCTTCCCGCGTATACCGCATGTTTCACGGCCCTTACAAGATGTTGTTGTATGTCCAAACCTCTGGCACTTGAAACAGCGCAGAGGATTTGGAACGAAGGGTCGCACCGCAGGTTAAGCCATCTAACTTTAATATCCTTTGGTAGTTGGGGACATTTTTTCTTCATTTAATTTTAATTACTAAGAGGTCCCAATCATACCTTATATACAATTTCATTGGGACTCCCCGCACCCATGTGAAACACATATTGCGGGGAGTCCCTTTAAAAAACATTCATACACTTACAAACATACTTAACAACTTACTAAATATCATTCATACACCTCACTATAAAATAAAGTACATACATATAAAAATATCGAAACTCAAACTACTATCTAAAACCACCACCATTTGCTGCGGCACGCCACAACAAATGGAGGAGTTACCGTCCCCGCCGCGTGGAGGCTTGGTGACCCACCACTAGCGGAGACCACTGCCAACAGTATACCCAAACAAATATAAACATATATCGACAACAAACAGAATACAAATATCGAAAAACAAAAAAAAATTAAAACAAAGCAAAGAAACATCACTACAATATTGTACACTTAGATATTTACAGATCAGAAAAAAAATTTAAAACATACACAAAACAGGAGCAGACATATCATATTTACAAATATACATAATTTCATACCATGTCCATAATCGTTATCCATGTACATTGCCAAGTTATCATTCCGAAAGAGCAAGGTCATAAGATACTTCAACAGAACCTGAGGTATGGTAGACGTCCGTCATGGGCGTTGGGATTGACAAGATCTACCCCCGGACGACCACCATTCCTGAAGGGTTCCCAGGCACGCTACGTAAAACTCCTAGAACTCTTTTGTAGTGCGCGGCTACACTTCGCAGATCGAATTGCACTCCCCTCCTCCGTAACACTTCCTAGGTGTAGCGACGCAGCACGGCCGGATCGGATGGAACTCCAGCCGCCATCAGCTGCATCGCTAGTATCTCTTTGGGATACCGAAACATCAGCCTATCTCCTCCGGGCGCCAGAAGCTGCACAAGATATTGGAGTGCAGCTTCCAGCATAGGGGTCTCCTCTAGTCTTGCAAGAATATGATTCACGCGAAGACCAGAGTAAACCCCCTCCGGGGAGACGTCGATTGGCGACGCTTCGGCATCCTCCGTATCCCAGCCTCCGAGATCTTCTTCGATGATACCCGAAGGAGGCGAGAAGCATAGGCCGCAGCACCAGCAGAGGCAAGATGTTAGCCCTCCGCTTACTAATTGGAGACGAGATGTTATGTCACCAACAAGAGCACTAGTCGTCCTACGTAAGAACGAGGCTGTCTCTGGTCACTCACAATCTCCGGCAAGTTTTCGGCCACATAACCTGTGTCCAAATCTAGGACCCAGGCATTGGCCGTCGACTTCCCCTCAACGAAGGTGAGCGTCGAGTCGTCATCGAACTCTGAGTCTGAGTCAGACTCAGAGAACTGTTCCTCATTAACACCAGAGGAAACTCCGCCCTGGTTGCACTCAGTTGGACAAGTGCATGGAAGGATTGCCGTTACCTCTTTGGCGAAGCGCACACGCCGATGAGTCATAGGTTCCTCCTCCGATTCAGACTCAGTCCGAGCTACCCCAGAACTGGACTCGTCCTCCTCGGAACGAACAGTACTACTCATTAGGTCAAGTACTAAGACTCTTCCCGTTTCGTAGTCACAGTCCTTAGAACATAACTCACGTATGCCCTCCACCGAAGACTGCGGCACCAACCTACTGCCGGTCGTCACCAGCGAGACATCTCGACCGTGGTACGTGAGGATAAAATCCTCACCCACCGCGACCGATCTCCATCGTGAGCTTTCGGGGGTTCCACAAATCATTTCGGCACTTCCCGATACCTTGAATCTGACGGAAGTCTTTCTAAAATATATCCTGAAACACACACACGCCCGAAAAAAAAAGTCAAGACGAAGGAACTGGTCTTCTGTAGAACACCATTAACCCTCCTCGTGATCTGACTGACCTCAACTACGTGGTCAGCCTCCCATTCCGCAACTAGCTCTTCAGTTGACATATCCATACTATCCCTGCAACTGACGACCCCCTTGCTGCGATTAAGCGCAGCATGGAGCTCGCACGTCACAGGGAACTCTCCCAACTTTTCACACTTTAACAGCGTTAGGACCTGTTTGTTGGAGTTGGTTTCCAACAACACGAATCCATTTCGTAACCTTTTGATGTTCTTCAGTGTACCACATATTTCTTGAAGTCCTTTATAAATATAAAAGGGCGAAACTTTTTCCAAGGTTCCTTCCTTTCATTTTAATAAAAACATTCTCGTAAGAAATGCTCTGTAACTTTTCTTTATCGTGTGAAGCGGGAGGGCTGTGAACCCTCGGCCGCTTCGAAGATCCCGAGGCGTGATACTTACCCTGCGGCTCGCAAGGCAGTGGCGGATCTATGGGGTAGGGGTGGTAAGGGGTCAATAGCTCCTTCACCCGATATTAGACCTGAAATCTTACCAGGTAAAATTGAAATTGATAAATGGTACTTTGTAAAAGTGTTACCATGTTAATAATTGTTATTAGTTATAATTGTTATTAATAATGCTAGATGAATGAAATAAATAATACCAGATTAATGATATTAATAATATCAGATTAGTAAAATTAATAATGCCACATTAATAACTTCAATAAATAATTGTTATTAATATTGCCAAATTGTTAATAATTTATTTGACGCATTTTATTTAAAGATAATATTTATAAAATTATAGTANTATTTGTGTTAAAACCATAATTTTTAAACAAAAATGCACCGCGATTAGCTCGCCCGCCGCTATGGATCTAACACGCGCTTAGGGGCTTTGAGATGCCACTACGACAACCACTGAGCCATCGGCACCGACGTTGTGCACGTGATCTCTTGGGTGGGAACGATAACTCACCCATCTTGTCGACAGAATTGAGAGCCACCTTCTTATAGACGAAGCCGTCTCTTGAATATCTGTTAGCTTCGAATACGATGAATTCTCGATCCAATGTGGTCTTCCCTCCGATGTCTAGTATTGCCTTCCGATCGAACAGCTTCCGTTCGGGTCTGTCCGTCTTCCTTAGCTTCGGTTGTGTTTCCTTCACAGAACAGACAAACACGAAATGAGATTCACAATATGGCCTCTTCCACGTTATATATTCTCATTCTCATTGCAGTAAATGTAGCTAAGTGCTATTGAAGCTTCTATACATGGAGCGATAGGAGGTAGGAGCAGGGGTTATCTGGGTTTACTAACGTCTTCGCCCACGTCGAGGGGTTAGTAGGAATAATTGGTAATAGATGTAAGGAGTCAGGAGCAACGGGATGTGGATACAAGAAAGAAGGTTCGCTTTTCAATATGAACTGGGACATTGGTGTGAAAAGCTACAATTTTTTCTGACCCCATCGGGAATTGAACCCGAGATCACTTGGCGAGGAGCAAGAACGCTACCACCTGAGCCACCAGAGGGTTCGTTCACCTCTTTCTCCTAACACAAATAACTTTAACTATTACTAACTACACCTACTAACCCCTCCACCTGCACCAAGTTGTTAGTAAACCTACCAACAAACAATAGCCCTTACCATCCAACTCCTATCGCTCCATGTAGATAAGCTTCAATAGTACTAAGCTACATTTCCCATTTACAAAAACTGCAATAATAAAAAACGAGGACACGGGGGCGTATGTTTATGCAACTTCCATAGAATAGGAGAATGAAATGAAAATAAACCCTCTAAAAAGTTTTGTTTTTTTTAAGTAAAAAGTAAAGCTATCTTTTTTCAAGATCAGTGAACGCTAGACTACACAAACCGAATTATGTAAGTCGCAGCGACCTCAAGCGTAAAATAAAATGTGGGAAACAGAAAACGGATATTGGTAAATACTTCTTTGTGAATAGAAGTATTGTAGACTGGAATAACTTACCTGCAACATCACTTTCGAACTTACAAGAAGATTAAAACGTTACCGCAACCGGGTTGTATTTTATTTTTTTATAGTTATTAATTTCTTTTATTTATGTTATAGCAATTACTTTTACGCTAAGGGTATAGGAGGAGCAATGACATATGTATGTAAATTGAGCGTTTTTGCACGTAAGAGTGTGTTACTGTAATTGTTTGTAAGCGAAAATGTGTTTGTGAATGTATGTGAATATACGCACATATGAGTCCATTGTAGATAATTAATTCCTTAAATCTAATTTCTTTCTCATTGGAACCATGTGTAGTAATTTTCTAAGTATTTTTTTCCGTTTGTGTGTGAATTTTAAAGATATTGGTGATTTGTTTTTTAACCTCGTATTATTGTATTATGTATGTATTCTTTTCTATCTGCCACCGAGCATTGCTCACTAGCAGACTAATAAATTATTATTATTATTATTATTATTATTATTATTATTATATCGAATAAAGAGACGGAGAAATTGACTCACTGCGAGTAAGTGACAATGAATGCTGTGCTAGTGGTAACGAGGTTTCTTCTTCTCGCGGTCACGCGTGCTTTTGAAATTAAAAGAAAAGAGCTAGAACATAACAAAACTTGAATTTTTATTTCGTGAAAGCATTAGAGAAAAAATGATTCAGTATCAGAGTAATCCGATACTCCTCATTATTCATTTAAGGTATTATGTGCGCGTTGACTGAAGTCAAGTTCACAAAACTTTGAAATATTCACCAAAGTAGTTCTTATTAAATAATAATTTATTCTACAGATTTTTTTTATTGGATGAGGACAATTATTTTGTGATATTAAAACTTGATAATTAATTTAGACTGTCGTTTGACACCTTCTTTGACAAGGGTCGCATTGTCTTCAGTCACGAGATGCGACCGCCATTTCCATTAGAACAGTATTTTCCACAATTTTGGTGAATTATTCTTGTAAATATCTCGTAAGGTATGAAACCTTAACACCATTGCATTCCTTTATCCATTTGCTATGTTTTAGTAGGGTTTTTTTGCTATGTTAAGCTAATGCTTTTGCCAAAATATCCGAAAAAAGTTTCTCCAGATAAGCCCATATTAATTTAAAGATAAATAATTCAAATTTCGCGCCGTAAGGGTATGAAAGTTCATCCGCCACTGAATAGCGAATGGTTCAAACAATCATTTGAAAATATTTGTGGGGTCCATAGGCCTAGTCACCCTGACGGATATATTACCATAAGGTACATCTGTAGCCCAAAAGTCATTTTTGTTAATGGTTTTTGTTCACGTAAACATCCCATGTCAACCATATTTCATGGGACCACTTTGGGAGGTAAATTGTTCCACATCAAGACCCTCGACTAGGAGTAGATAAATTGAAACGCTGGCACTTCATTTGGCGTCGTGTTTTTGCGTATTTGTCATTAGCGGCAAGTGTAGATGAGCTGTTTGTCTGTATTCGACGAATTTGCTCTACTGTGGCAGTCACGTGAACTCCCGTATCCGTCCTTTTCTCGGTTTTTAGTCGCACACCGAAGGACTCAAATAAGGCAAATATTTGCGTGAACCTTCGTCCACACTTGTCTTGCTTTGCCGTGTTCGGCTCAGTGGAGCGCGCTTCATCGAGATTTGTTGATATTCTATATTTTGACTTTTTTATTCTACGAATTGGAACGTTTCTATGGACTGGAAATAAGAAACAGTATAAATATTTCTCGAATTTCATTCAATACATCCCGTCCATCATCGGTATAAGAAAACATATGCGGCATTAGTGTGTGATTTGCGTGTTCGCACCATGTGAGGATGGGATGCTTGTGATCTTTGCGAGTTCGTCAAATGTTTTGCCAAATACAGCGTATACCCTACGCAAATTCCGCAACGTCAAGTGAAGTGCCAGCTAAAGATTTTAAATACTTACCTTATTCTGGTTCCGCATATTTCCTCGAAATTTCGAGTAATCGATTCTGGGCACTAAAATAACTTCAACCATCTTTTCTGCTAAATCAACTCGATGTATTAGTCCCACATCGTTTTTGTACACTCCTGGAATTGTTCAGTTGAAATAAATGCCGATTATACGTAATGATTAATCATTAAAGTCATTTAATAATATTAATAATAATAGTACATTTATTCTCAAAACAAGTTACAAACTAATTTACTCCCTGGAAGCAAGCAAGGGACCATCCCATCAATTCCGATCAAGGGCCCTAAGACAGAGGTGGATTTTAACATTTTAGGACACTCCTTAGATAAGAATAAAATTAGTTAGCTACGTGTTACAATATTAACAGAAGACCAACAAATTTCTATTATCATCAAATTTGTTATTATACGTAAAATATTGTTTATACACCTGAACTATTAAAATAGCTTTAAATTCGATATTGTTACAATAGACCGCTTATACTCAAAATCAAGTTACTTTGCCTCTAAGAGAAATTCAACTTACAAAAAGAAAAAAAGGAAAAAGAACGCAAACCCACTTGTGTTTATTAGTTTATTTTATATTAGTCACATTAAATTACTTTGTTATCCTCAATGTGGTGATTCGCAATTTGTAACAGCTCTCTTAGCAATAATGCATTAATTTATTTCTTTATTTATTGTCAGTCTAACTGGCTTCATGTTGGCAGAGAGCTTGTGCTCAATGTAGCGAACGCTTTAACTTCGCCATCGTCCTTAAGAGTAATAATATTTGTACCTCGCGTTATGTAGGTAGGTCATTTGAACTCTTCAAAACTTAAATCCATTGCCAATATCGTTGATCAATTCAATGCACTCGCTCTTGTGGCGGTATTCTGTTCTTTTGTGCATGGAGCGTGTGGAACGATTAATAATAAATTTATTGTCAAAAAACAGTACAAACTGCGTATGACCACGTGGAGGACAATAAACTAATTTACTCTCCGGAAGCAAGCAAGCGACCATCCCATCAATTCCGATCAAGGACCCTAAGGCAGAGGCTAAGGATTCAAAAATTTCAGCAACAGTTCCTAGATAAGATAAAAAGTTAGCTGCGAATTATAATACATATATAATGTCAATATGTTTGTAATTTAACGCAAATATGTTTGTAAATTTACATGTACAAGTTATTATCGAACTATAGATTATTCTGAGTATAGTGTTTAAAAAATCATAAGAGTTGAAAAAAAACACACTAAATTCACGATTTATTGTTACAATAAACACGCCCCTAGACAAAGCCTAGAGAACCTGTATAAGAAATCCGCCTCTCTACGAAGGAAACCCGGAGAAAAACCCGAGCCAAGATGGGCTGCAGTATTAGAGTACACAAACCTGCAAAGGTTGAGTAGGGATAATTGGACTTACCGTATTTCACTCGTGCCCACTGCCCACTTGACGCGCTCGTTTGCTTCTTGGAGACACGGAGGGTATCGGGCATTTCACAGATGGACACGAACTGAACAAAAAGCAAAACACGGAAGGTATCTATAGCACAGGCAAACGAAAGTGGCGGATCTCAGCTTAGGAATTTAGACGTTTTCTTCGCGAATTTTTTTATATTTTAAACATTAAGCGAAGTACAGAAATCATGTGATGACATTACGGAAATATAGAACAAACATTTTTTTTTAAATTTATGAACCCTGGACAACATTCGGCAGAATGAGATAGAAACCTATCAACGTCGTTCCGGCACTGGTTTTTGAAATATGTTTTTTTTTTACTTTCCAATTACAAAGAATATGTAAGGGAAGTATTGTAATCGCTTGAAAAAAATATTTGAAATCTCTTCGAAACATTGCGAATTGGCTCAAGGACAGTCTATTTTCAAATTTTGGCAATGATGTCCAACGTACTGTGTGTATGTTAAGAATTTTCTTCCCCAATTTTGTTCATCAATTTGTTTTACGAACAATTAATGCATCGAAACCAAACTTGAGATTTGACTTTGAATGCGTTGGGGATAGAAACCTATTTCTGGACAGAAGCTCATTCCCACTACATTTACACATCGCGCTCCAACTTCCGGTTTCTTAACATAAAAA
The DNA here is from genome assembly GCA_002313205.1 of Laupala kohalensis. Lineage (NCBI taxonomy): Eukaryota > Metazoa > Arthropoda > Insecta > Orthoptera > Trigonidiidae > Laupala > Laupala kohalensis. Next base: position 206,694 of record NNCF01128236.1, on the reverse strand, counting down.
ACTTTGAAAATATGTATAGGAGCACTTTGATTGGTCAGTTTATTCTGCGTACAGATTGCTAAACCGCATTCCTATACGTCGCACCGTTTTCGAGAGACGGATACAATTTATTACACATGTCGGAGGCGCCTTATTTGAGTCTGCCAATAAGGTAATTCCAAAGAGTTCAATTTGGAAGATAGTTCACGCAATCTTTGTTTGAATACGATAATTTGGTTTTTAGAATACCACGTTTTGTGATGATAAAATATTTTTTATCCGATTGATCTAAGATATATTACCTTGTATAATATTTTTGGTATATTATTATTATTTAAATTTTGATTTTTTTGCTTGAATTTTTGTGTTTTGTTGCGCGTTTAGTTCCATGAGTTTTTGGAATGAATTGTAATTGGAAAGTTGAGTGGGGCACA
>NNCF01128236.1:188606-204259 GCA_002313205.1 Laupala kohalensis | reverse complement strand
GTAGATGGGAAGCTAGTGGAGTGATAGTGGGTAGTGAAATGAAGTGAAGTGATACGAGGGAAATAAGTGATTTAGAAAAGGTGGGAAGGGAAATGTGAAGTGAAGTTCACGAAAGTGGTAAATCGAGTGTTTGGTTCATCAGTGAAATAAAATGTGCACGAAGTTTTTTTCCTCAATTATTTAGATGTTTCAGGATAAAATGTTTTTATATTTAATACTTTAATATTAGTCGAATCATACAGTTTAATGATTTGTTTAACAATTTCTTATTTCATTGCTCTGTGATATGTATTTTTGTTCTTTTTGTATTGTATATCCTTATAATCTGACACCGTGTAAGATCTGTTCATTTACAGTAAATAAATATTTATTATCATCATCATCATCATATACTAGCTAACCCAACATATTTGGTCCTGACAAAATTTCAGTAAATCTGTTTGTAATCGTTTTATGAATTGGTGAACGAATCGACCAAATATGTCGTTCCTATCTTCACTTGTGATCGAGAGTGCAGAAGACAAAAATAATTATTTTTGCAGTTTGTCAAAATTTTCCGACTTTTGTAATTGTCCCAGATATTTTTCTTGAAAACTTTTCCATAACTGTAAAGAAGTATAACAAAAGACGAATTACGCATCGAATCCGTCGTTCGAATTGTGAGTTTGGTCTCGAGTTTATACAAAACACCCATAGAATAAAGTACTTTTATTTTTTCCCGAATTTTCCAATTTTCCGGGCAACTTTTCCAATTTTTTCTTTCCCTTAAAACCTTGCTCTAACTATTACGAACATTTGTTCTTTAAATTAACCAAATGGGTCTCAAGTGATGTTCTGAAGTGATGCGCTTGAGACCAACGAACAGCGTTTAATATTTATTTATAGATATTAATAATATATATTTATACATGTAAATAATATTTTGACCATAAATGTTATCCATAGAGTCATTCCATGTCAACACAAAAGTCTAAACCTCACCATCCCTGATTTTGATAAAATTTGGAAGTTACAACAATGTAAAGTTTAAACAAAACATTCCAAAACGACTCTACACAAAACTTTTGAATTGCTATGGATGCCCTCCTAATTGAGATAAAGTGCTGGTAGATGTGTCATTTTACAGCTTATTTCATGATCTTTACAATCATATGCTGTATAAAATAGGTCAAGGGAAAAAAATTAAATTTTGATTTTTAATTTATCAAAATGCTTGAAATAGTTTATATCCTTGTTAATCATCTGGGAAAATATGAATGTGGGATGAAAATGTGTTCAGTGGTAAAAGAAGATAGGTTTCTCCTGCGTACCGTGAGCGGAACTAAAATTTTTCACTTAATTCTTGCTGTACACTATTATTATGTCCAATATTGCTCCAGTACGACTATGCAATGTATTGTCCGATAATCGTCTCGTTTTGATAGTTCAAATTAATTATGTTATATGAAAACGGGAGACGGGACCGAGATTCGAACTCGGTACCTAGTGCTTAGCTAAGCTCTTTTTTTTCATTTAACATAACATAATTAATCTGTTACCTGGCGGTGAGGTTCATCGCAATTTAAGATATTACTATGGAAAGTTCAAAGTAATGCAATGCTATTAATTTATATAACCGTCAAATAATTACCAATAAACCACTGGCGTAACTTTCCCTTCGGGGACCTCGTTTAATGGTCACATCGGGGGCCCCCTGCTATAAAGTTCTTGACTGAAGCTTTTACTTAAGAATTTAGGATTTTTTACAAATAAATGAAAGTGCAACAGCTTTTCTTCTTAAGTGAAGTTACTTTGCTTTCAAATATATTATTAATTGTACCATTTGAATACTGCATTTTAAAAGGGGGACAGGACAAAAAAATATTGAAGAAAGTTAAACAATTAAAATTTTGAAAAATGAATATCGACAATGTTGCTTTTATTTTAAATGATATAAACCATATTTTATGGTAACTGATATAAATTTTCAAGATAAATTTAAGAAAGGATTAGCTTCATTCTGGTATCTNGGGAAACAACTGTCCGAAGAAAGTTTTGTCTATATTGGGTTAAAACTCATGTTTCGTCGGAATACTAGTTTCACCAGATTCATAAATGACACAACGTTCTTTTGAAACATTGTATGAAATGACGCCAAAGAGCACCTCTAACAAATTTCTTGAGGGAAGTTATTAAAAACCGTAAAAATAACTTTTTTTATCTTAAAAAAGTCCGTACTGGGAGCCCCAGGAAATTGCACTGGCCGAACAGGCGGTAGTTACGCCACTGCAATAAACCCCGTACACCACTATGTTGTATGAATTAAAACTAAACTTTATTGTCAAAGAAAAGTTACAAACTGCGTATGACCACGTTGAGGAGAATAATTTACTTGTAACTACCTGTAATTAATTGTATCGATACTTACGACAGTGTTGGTAACAGGCTTTGCTCCCAAATCGTTGGGTTGGCTTCACTGTCCTTAACGTCGTCGGCCTCACTACAAGGACAAGCACCCTCCTCACTCTGTGCTTGCTCTCTTCTCGAGTACTTCCCAGTGAGATAATTCAGGAAGGAGGTGTTTTCCACAAGGGTTTGTGATTGGCTGCAAAGAAGATGGCTCAGTCAAAAATTCAATTAGGAAGTAAGCCTACACCCTCCGTTGGCTCAGTGCTTTGCTCACAACCAAGTCTCTGCGGGTGCAATTCCCTGCGGGGCCGCAGAAAAGTATGTGTAGCTTCTCTCTTCAATGTCCCCGCTCATATAACTGTGACTACTCCTTCTATCCACATCCTACTGTTACTAACTACTCCCACTAACACCTTCTAACAGTGGCCCCTGCCACCCACCTCCCATCACACATGTAGATGAGCTTCAACGGCACGCTACATTCACCAATTTATACATGATCAAACCTTAGTAAATACTATGGTTTCAATAAAATACTTTTTAATATTATAGATATGCCTTTACACTTTTTTAATCCTTAATCTGCAATTTTGCTCTATATGTTTTCATAATTTCATTTCAAGTATAAGTTATGTTCTTAAATAAAGTTTCTCTCTATTATTAAACGGTTCCTCGTACAATGAAATTGATAGTGACCATGTTGAAAGCAAATTTTGGGAATGTTTCAATACATGCAATACTTTCAGCAAAACTTTCGTACCTTCTCAGTCGATAGTTTTCTGTGCAACACGAAGCACTCCTTCGTTAGAACCGAAGGTGAATGTCTGTTCAACCTTGTCTGAGGTATTGTTTACATTAATATGACAATTACTGAGAGTATATTTGAAACCAATAATATATGTAATCAAAATTTTAAAAGTTTTTGTTTATATATTTATTCATTTTGTTATGTTTAATGAAAATGGGAGACGGGGCCGAGATTCGAACTCGGGACCTCGAGCTTGTCGCGCTCGTGCGCTGACCAACTGCGCCATCCCGTTCGCCTCCTTTGCCAGTCTTCCTTTAACATTGAACTTGCGAGACCCACAGACCTCAGAGGTGGTCTCATAGAAACTACGCTCCTGATATGAGGGGACTCTCTTAGGAAGCACTTTGTTTTGGGTCGTACTATCCAATTCTGGTTCACAAACACATAGAAATCTCTTAAATTACGGTGAACCTCACCTTAAATTGCGGTTAAACTCAAGGTCCCGAGTTCGAATCTCGGTCCCGCCTCCCATTTTCATGCAACGTAACATAATTAATCTGTTACCTGGCGGTGGGGTTCAACCGCAGTTTAAGTGATTTCTATGTCCTGGAAGATTATTGAGAAGTTACAGAGAAAGGGAGAAATAGGTGTGAACGGGCATCATTCCAAGAAGAAGGGATAAATTTCCCGCAAAAATGAAAAAAAACCTGAAGAAATTACTCCTTTCTCATCTAGAGTGGTATATTTCCAGAGAGCTTTAATTTATCCTAACAGAAAAAAATGCTTAACTTTTACACTATATTCCAAAGAACGTCGACCATGGTTGAAACCTTTTTGTAAATCTATATGTATTTATTTGACTAAATAACTAGTTCTTCTTTATCACTAGCTGAATTTCTGAGACTTTTCTCGTGTCACGTTTTTGAATAGTGAGCGTCGGCTATTATCGTGCCCTTCACTTGAAACTTGGAATTTCCCCAAATTTTCCTACCCGCATTATAAATAGATACCCATATCACTTTCTCATCCACATTAGCAACTCTTAAGAAACCCAAACCCTTCTCACGATCAAATAATCTTTTAATTCTTTTAATTTAATTTCACTTTGGAGGTGTCCATTGACTTTCCCCGTTCAATCATTTCGACATTTACCGGTGAAATGACTTTTCTATGTTTTATTAAATACAATATTTGTTAGTATTATGTTAATGCTATAACACGTGTCGAACTAATTTTTATCGTCAGGAGTACTCTCCGGAAGGAAGCAATTGGTGGTGAATTGTTAGAGGATTTACTCAGTGCTGGAGAGGTGAACGCGCTTGGAGCTCTTATGTTTTGTGTAAATAATGAGAAAGAATCAAGAAACCTGTTTTCTAGTAAAAGAGATTTTTTTTTTTAGAAGGATGTTCTAGGGAAAGTCCATGTGTTTCTTGAGTTCGATTACATGCACGAAACTAGGTATCAGTTTTGGAAATTGTAACAGTCGTAATGCTGTGTACATATTAACACTGTAGCACATATACGCTGCTGGTATTGTGCGTGGAGTTATTCTGTGATGTGAACAATGTATTCGTGGAACATGAACAGTTAGGTTATGTACTACGCTTTATATCTTCTCATTTTTTTAGTTTTGTATTGTCTGAGGGTTCTGTAGTTTAAGATATAATGAAGTAAAGAAAATATGCGTTTAATGATAAGTGTCTCTTAAGCAGGTATGAAATATATCGTAACGTTTGCGTAACAAAATATGGAGTTTTACTTCGTCTCAACGCAAAAATATCCTTATTGTGTAACACGGAAGGTGAAAATATGATGAACGATTAAGTTTTCCCTCGTGGTCACTATCCATTTCATTGTATTATTCTGTAGGACAGTATGTTTTTATTTTAAATTGAGGCTTTCGGGCTCACTAACGTCTAGGTCAGTAGAGCAGTTACGCACCATAGGCAGAGTCAACGTGACTCTTCGCCGATTAACTCATCCATACCCACTAAAACCCCTCCTGAATTACCACATATCTAAACACATAGATGATAAGAAAGGACGGACGACAGTTGCCTAATAGATTATACTTAAAAAATAAATTCTGACAACTCACTCCATCTCCCGTTGTATTTGTCGCGCAGTTGGTCCATCCTCCTCACTCTCCAGCATCCCACTGCGACTTCCGCTCTCTGACTCCTCTTCGTCCTCCATTTCGTCATCGACTTCCGCTTCGTCCAAAATGAAATCTCTGCACGAAACAGTCTTTCGTTTCTGACGTACCTGTTCATTTCAACACAAGTCTCTACCACAAACCGCATACAACACGCATTGCTTTTTTTGTGTGGGGCTTTACGGCTCGCCGACATCGAGGTCATTCGAGCCCTAAAATTCTGTACAGGTAGGGAAAATGCAGTTACGCACTAGGGAGAGCCAACATGACTCTCCCCGCGTGTGGGACTCGTCGCATGATTCAACCCTACCCACTAAAAACCCTCCTGATCTACAACATACCAAAACATATCTCATAACATACATCAAATGGAGGAACATAACATGAGGGGGGACAAAGAATAAGGGGGGACAGAAAATGAGGGGTAGGACAAAAAATGAGAGGAATGAGGAAAATGAAAGATACCCTAGCCTTGATAGTGTCGGGATCGAAAAGAACAAGAGGTGACCAAGGAAGGTTAGGGAAGAGAAAGGAAGGAGCATGGTACAAGTAAGTGGAAGTAATGCCAGACTCAGCTCGGGGCCCCGTGTTCGGCAAACACGTATTTACTAGATGTAAGTCCCCTGGGGGGAGATAGTGCTGTAGATCGGGATTGTCCTGAGTACAAAAATACTCAAAGGGTGGCCCAAGAAAGAATTAAGTATGATTAAAATACAGCAACAAAATATACGGAGAAGGAAACTCTCATCACATGAAATGGGGGATTATGGGAGAAAACATGGATGTCGGTTGTTTTGAGGAAGTGCAGAGTTTGCGAGGTCATTTACAGCGTGTTCCGCTATCGTACAGAGTAATAGCGACAGAATCACCATGGAGTGTAATAGTTGTGTGAGGAAAAGGATACGCATTGGTTTATAGCAAATATATAACGACACATTGTCAGGTGGTGGAACACATGGCAGAGTAAAGGAATAATTGTCATTATTACTGTCGATGCATAAACAAATTACAAGATTTGGAACGAATAAAGCAAATATCAGCATTTAAGCATAAAGAAATTATGTTGTCTTGATACAAATGCACGCACAAAATTTCTAGGATGTATATGAACTAATAAGAGAGGACAAATATTTGACAATTTTTTAATTGAAACAGGGTTGTTGGCGTTGAATGAATGTGGAATGAAAACATTCTACGGGGACCGAGGATCATCAGTAATAGATGTAACATTTATAAAGAAGTGGACCAGGTTACAAATACAAGTATGGCGAGTTATAGAAGGATTACCAAGTGACCATCGAGGGATCCAAATAACACTACAAGGAAAAGAAGTCAGTATGATTCAAAACACAAATATTGATTTTACAAGAACTGATTGGCAAGAAATCCAACAAACAATAGGAACAGGTAAAGAAGAAATAGCGCGATGTGAATCTTCAATAAGGGAGACAGTGGATGAACAGATAGATCAATTGCAGACAGGACTGTTACGAGTGAGCTCAAAATGTATGAAGGACGATAGGAACAGGATTAAAAAAGTAAGGTGGCGGACACCCAAATTAAGGAAACTGAAGAAGAAATTGAATAAAGCAAGGAATAAATTACAGCGAACTGAACGGAGAAATAACAGAAGCGGTGGAAGATTATCGAAAGGTGAAGATAGAAGATAAACTAGAAATAGAAGCAGCGAAAAGACAGAGCTGGCGTTAGTTCATAGAGAAATCAGTATGAGGGTTCCCATACTTAATAAGTATAAACAGGAAACGTCGCAGAGAAATATGGAGAACATTAGAAAAACAGGGAGAATATACTGAAACTTGGAAGGGAACAGGGGAAGCGCTCCTTTATGCATTATATAGGCCAGACATGAAGGAAATAAGGCAATACGACGTGATACAAAATGAGATAGTACGGGAAATAACACAGGAAGAGATCCGAACAGCGGCGGAAAGTGTGGCAAATCGAAAAGCACCAGACTATGACGGCATTACGCACGAAATAGTTAAGAAAACATTAGATCCATTAATAGGGGCAATTCAAGACATCTACAACACATGTATAAGAACATCCTATTTTCCACGGAGATGGAAAATAAGTAAATTAAAATTGTTCCTAAAAGGGAAGGACAGGTCACCAGTAAATCCATCATCTTATCGACCAATTTCGTTATTACCCACATATGGGAAACTGTTAGACAAGATCATAACAAATACAATACAACATCTTTGGACGACTTGTACTATGCACACGCAACAATATGGATTAATGCCAGGGAAAGAAACAAGTGATGCATTGCTCCAACTGTTAAAATATATAACAGTAAGAGATGAGAAATATTGCGGCTGTATATTCCTTGATATAAAAGGAGCCTTTGACAATGTCAGGTTATGTAATACAGTTGATAAATTACAAAAGAAACAATTACCAGGGTATCTATTGAATATACTTACGTCTTGTTTTGAAGAAACAAAGACACAGTTAACAATAGGGAATGCAGAAAAAAATCACGAGATTAGAATAGGTTGCCCAAAGGGTTCATTAAGCGGTCCACTGTATTGGAACGTAGTGATGGACAATGTTTTATGGGAGTTGGAAGACAAAGGGGTGCAAATGGTTGCGTGTGCTGATGATCTAACTGTGTTGACATATGCAAATTCACGGCGAGCATTAAAGCAAAAGATAAAGGAAGTAATAGAAAACTGTACGGAAATATTATTTAGAAATACCAGCTCAAAAACAAGACTGAGAGGGTGTGTGTCCGTAAATATTAAAACCAAATAATTAATATATCTTATATGGGGAGGCTAGGGAAAAATAAATAAATATAGTTTTCTTCTTTGGGGTGGTTCAGGCACCCTACTATAGACTATTCTTTAACTCAGGATCATAATTTTCTGTATTAGCAGCACGTAAAGTACACTCAAACTCATAAAATGAATAATTGAAAACAGTGAACATACTCACCAGTTGATCCGATTCGTTATCCATGTCCTCTACATATTCGTCCTCTAACTCTTCGTCAGTTTCGATTCCATCATCTTCCTCATTTTCATCAGGTTCTTCATCTTCCTCTTGTTCGCCGTCGTCGGACTTATTATCCACGTTTTCGCCAATATTTTCGCTACCTGGAATTTAAAAAATCATTCAATAACACTTATTATGCATTCTAGTTCTTTAAAAATGTTTTCGCCTTACTTATATCCATGTCAACATCAGTCGCCGTGTTCATGGGTGAAGATGTGTCTTTTGTGCCAAGAGATTTCAAATCCTCCAGTTTTTTATTCCCTTCTGTGCCTTCCACGGCAGTTGCTGCAAGGCCTGTGGGATCAAATATGTCTGTAAGATAGAAATTTACGTTTTGAATACTAAGAATAATCTTATCTTTCATTACTTCTCTCCGTGTTGGAGGGTAAATCCACATTAGCTGATGCCGCTCCAGAAGTATAGACTGGGTTTATTTCTGCTACCTCAGTGCTTTTCTGATTACATTCGGTTATGTTAGCATCATTTAAGAGACTCCAGAAGTCTTCACTTATTTGGACCGAGTTGTGAGTTGGTTCAGCAGACTTATCTTCATTTATAGGAGAACGGATGTCATCCTGTGTCTGAACCGTATAGCATTCATGTATCTGGATCTCGCTGTCTTCATTTATTTGAGGATCGTTCTCTGCATTAGCTTGAACACAGATGTCTTCATTTATTTGAGGATCGTTCTCTGCATTAGCTTGAACACAGATGCCTTCATTTGTCTGAACTCTATTTTCATTTACATGAGGCCAGTTTTCTGCGTTAGTTTGAACACAGTCGTTCACAATTGTTTGAGCCATGCTGCCTCTATTTGTCTGAACACTATTGTAATTTACACGAGGAAAACTTTCAGCATTAGCTTGAACACAGATGCCTTGATTTGTCTGAACTCTATTTTCACTTACATGAGGCCAGTTTTCTGCGTTAGTTTGAACACAGTCGTTCACAATTGTTTGAGGCAAGTTACCTCTATTTGTCTGAACACTATTGTAATTTACACGAGGAAAACTTTCAGCATTAGCTTGAACACAGATGCCTTGATTTGTCTGAACTCTATTTTCACTTACATGAGGCCAGTTTTCTGCGTTAGTTTGAACACAGTCGTTCACAATTGTTTGAGGCAAGTTACCTCTATTTGTCTGAACACTATTGTAATTTACACGAGGAAAACTTTCAGCATTAGCTTGAACACAGATGCCTTGATTTGTCTGAACTCTATTTTCACTTACATGAGGCCAGTTTTCTGCGTTAGTTTGAACACAGTCGTTCACAATTGTTTGAGCCATGCTGCCTCTATTTGTCTGAACACTATTGTAATTTATACAAGGACAGCTTCCTGAATTAGCTTGAACACAGATGCCTTGATTTGTCTGAACTCTATTTTCACTTACATGAGGCCAGTTTTGTGCGTTAGTTTGAACACAGTCGTTCACAATTGTTTGAGCCATGCTGCCTCTATTTGTCTGAACACTATTGTAATTTATACAAGGACAGCTTCCTGAATTAGCTTGAACACAGATGCCTTGATTTGTCTGAACTCTATTTTCACTTACATGAGGCCAGTTTTGTGCGTTAGTTTGAACACAGTCGTTCACAATTGTTTGAGCCAAGTTGCCTCTATTTGTTGGAACACTGTTGTAATTTACACGAGGACAGCTTCCTGAATTAGCTTGAACACAAATGCCTTGATTTGTCCGAACTCTATTTTCACTTACATGAGGCCGGTTTTCTGCGTTAGTTTGAACACAGTCGTTCACAATTGTTTGAGCCAAGTTGCCTCTATTTGTTGGAACACTGATGTAATTTACACGAGGACAGCTTCCTGAATTAGCTTGAACACAGATGCCTTGATTTGTCCGAACTCTATTGTCACTTACATGAGGCCGGTTTTCTGCGTTAGTTTGAACACAGTCGTTCACAATTGTTTGAGCCAAGTTACCTCTATTTGTCTGAACAGTGTTATAGTTTACACGAGGCCAGCTTTGAACATTTGATTGAACATAGTTGCCAACATTTGTTTGCTCCAAGTTTTGATAAGACTCAAAATTATTTACAATAGCAGGTGGTATGTTGCTGATCAAAGGAGCATTGACGTTAGCTTGGAAATTTATTTGTGTCTGGCCTTCTCCGCCTTGACCCTATAAATATCGAGGTTTCAATTAAAACTCAGATTTTCATGTTACTGAAGTATTAATGAATCATGATTATTTAACGGTTTCTGAAATGGAATCGAGATAAATAAGTAGAAGATAGCGTTAAAGATGTGAAGGAAAGTAATAGATTGGTTTTATAGTACAAAGGGGTACACGTAGAGTGGCCAGAGGTCCCGATTTCCTAAGGTGGACTCCTTAAAAAGAACTTTCGATAACATAGGAAGGAACACCGCTTTCTTGCTTTAATCATCTTTATATGAATTTACTAGCTGAATACCCGACGTTGTCCCGAATTTTTTCTTGGACTAATCTTCTTTTACTAAGGAAAAAAATAAAATATACCTACTCTTTTAGACCAAAATACTTTTAGTTACTGGTTTTTTTTTAAACATTTACATCACCCTAGTTTTTTTTTCTTCAAATTCATAATAATACAAATTCAATACAAAACCTGACTGANTAACTTTATAGACTACACCATCTCGCGAGAACCGCGCCAGTCGAATTTTCGCTTCAGAAACATGACGCGGCTACACAATTTCATTCAAATTATTATAAAATCTAAACCATTAGTCGAAATTTCACGATTAAAAGACTGTTTTTATCTTGGATAAATGCTGAAAACAAACAATCCATTAAATTTGATGGTTGGTTTCCCTGCTTAAGTTACTCTATTAAATTAAAATACTTTAACACTTCTATTTTAATAACGTTTTGTCGATAATTAAGGTAAATTTTTGAGATAGACATGACGTTACGGACTCTTTTGTAGAACTCTTTGAGGCAAACAGGTTTGCCGTTCATAGTTGTCACATATCTCTAACCCATTAGGCAGCGTAAGCGAACTTAACTCTCTCTTATCACACATTTTAAAAATAAGTTATCCTATGTTCATCCCGGACATCTAAACTATCTCCTAGCCAAATTTCAATAGAATCAAATATAAAATGAACCCTTGAATGGATCACGCAAAGCCATATGATTTAACTGTTCATTGTCCTCTGTCTCCACACTTCCTTCATCCTATCGCTATGATATATACTAAGTCTTCATTGACATATCCGATCATATTCATTTCACCTTATTTTTCATTAATAATACATTTATTGTCAAAAAATGACCACGTGGAGGGCAATAAGCTAATTTACTCTCCGGAAGCAAGCAAGGGACCATCCCATCAATTCCGATCAAGGGTGGATTTAATATTTATAAAAGAAATTATTTCATAAATATCTGTTATCCATTAATTATTCAAAATAAAATGTAAATATTAGTGCAGTAAATATTAGTGCATAAAACAAAAGTATTAATGACATTCCCGCCCAAGGAAAATCCGCCTCCACCGGGAGGAAAGCCGGAGAACAACCCGGACCAGCATATATCGTAATATGTGTATTAAATCGGTAATCAACTAATGCACGGAAAAAAGTTATGAAATCATTTAAAAACCCTTAATCTTGCTCAAGGTATGTCTCGCGGTAATTTCGTAGTTGTCTTTGTAGTTGCTTATATCAAAATTACTCGAGATGAAGAATAGCTAATGACAACATTTACGTGCTGTATTGAACAACACAACATTGTTCGAAACGTAGGTGCAGGTTATTAAGTAAATTATTTACTTTCACATGAACTCTAGAATTGTCCTCTCCTATAAGTATTTCTTTTGACTTATCCAACTACTAGATGTTTGCCTGATGTTATGTAAATATTTCTCTTGAAATCGAAATATTTAAAAATACAGATTCTTAATATCAATCCTTCTTTATAAGCTACATTTTGCACGAACGTCTCATTGCTTCGATATCGTGACACTGTGGTTCCTGCTCTCTTCTTATCTTCTGGGACAATTCCTGGCAGAGCGTCCAAACTTTTAGAATTCAAAAGAGGTTTGTTCGGATCATTTGTAAATCTCACGCCCGAATCTCTAGTAGACCTTTATTCAAGGAATTTCCCTGCATTTATATTTATAAAACCTTGTTTCATACAAAACAGTTTTGTTCACGAGCATAATATTCGCAATAGGAATAATATTCATTGTCCGAGAGTATCAACCGCCCTTTGCCAAAAAAGGACCGTGTCATTCGGCAATTGTTCTATATAATTCTCTGTCCAAAAATATAAAATATATTATTAAATTAAATCTCTTCAAGTCCGCTGTTGAAAGCTAACTTCTGCACCAGTGCTTCTATACTGTAAAATAATTTATTGATTTTAATATAAATTAAAGCCGTCTTGTACTTTATCACGACATTCAAAATATCTGACAATAATTTCTAAACTATTTTCCTGTATGCTAGTATTATGTCTTATTCATATAAATTTAGTTGTACATGTACTCAACCCTGGTACGGTTGTGTACATTAATTCTGTATCCCCATCCTGGCCCGGGTTTTTCTCCAGTTTTCCTAAAGGTAGAGGCGGATATTTTATAAAGACTCGCTAGGCTTTTGCCCAGAGACAGAATCAATTGATATAATTAGCGAATTTATTATTATTTAATAATTACAAATTATCAACAATACTTTCCGAATGATTTATAGCTTGATAATAATACGTTCTTATGAAATGACTTTTCTAAATAAATATTGATTTTTTAGAAGCGAAATAATATTAAAAATAATATGCCACCCACATTTTCTAGCGTCAATATTTTGCAAATTTTATCCTCTCCCAGCCAAATTTTTTGGACAAAACACATTTATTTGGTGTCTCAGAAAAGAATGAAGGTCAAAGAAGTTTAACATTTCGTTTGAACCAAAATCAACGAATTAGAACATTTAAATTCAAGTATCTATTGTTGCACAATTTTTTTAATAACTAGAAAAATTATTCATCTGCCTCTGGACAGTGGAACTTCAATTTACCACCTGAATTTACACCGGATCAGGAATGAAAATAAATATACTTTATTTTCAAAAAAGTACAAACTGCGTATGACCACGTGGAGGACAACTAACTAATTTACTCTCCGGAAGCAAGCAAGGGACCATCCTATCAATTCCGATCAAGGCAGAGGCTAAGGATTTAACAGTTGAGATATCTCTTTGATATGATTAAAAATATCTTCGTACGTGATATAATATCAACATAATACCAACAAATTTGTATTAATAAAACACAAAAATAATATTTCACAAGTACGTATTATCGACCTATAGATTATTCGCGAAGTATTGATATTAAAACGTAACCATTAAAATAACATTAAACTCGAGATTCATTATTTCAATAGACACCGGCCCTAGAAAAAGTCTGCATAAAAAATCCGCCTCTACCCGATGGAAAACGGGACAAAAACCCGAGCGAGGATGCTGCTACATATTTAATGTACACAACCGCGCCAAAGTTGAGTACATATTATACTAAACTTATATGAATAATAAGACACAATACAAGCATACAGGAAAATAGTTTAGAATTGTTGTTAGATATTTTTAAAGTACTACAGCAAAGGCAACAGTGACAAAGTACAAGACGTCTTCAACTTTTATTAAAATCATCATTTACCTTGTAGAACCAACATAGGTGTAGGTAACTTTTAACCACGGATTTGAAGAGATTCGATTTAATAGTATCTTTTATATTTTTGGGAAGGGAATTATATATATTCCCGGCCCGTACAACCAAATATCCTGATAATTGGGTTTGTTCAAAAAACTTTTTTACAGCAAAATGCCCAAGAATTATTACAATTAGCTCAGTGCAGTATAAATAATGCTAGTTAAATGTGCAGTAATTAAAAATACATAATGTTGCATAATATTTTCCCCCAGCTTTCCCAGGAAGACGAGTTCTACTGTACTATCCTTTGCGACATAAAAAGTCGGTTGCACTCCTTGGCCAGTGACATAAGCCAAATATTCGAGGAAAACTACGTATTTACCAAACAGAAGTACTGTAAATCTTTTAGAAAATTTTGCTAATTTAATCAACACAAAACTTGATAAATGTGAACATATATTGATGTTATCGGTGCACATGTCTACGGCATACGATGCAATTAACCATGCAAAATTATAATTCGTAGAAACCTTAGAAAACATAGGAATAAGAGGAAACACATTAGAATTATTCGAAAGTTATCTAGGTAATATATCATCTAAAGTAAACATAGAAAATATTTATAGTGACAACGTTAATTTAAACAAATGCATTCCACAAGGAATAATTTTGGCTGCACTACTTTACATAATATATGTGAACGATGTAAAATAGTGTTTTAAAAAATGTAAATTTTTCATATATGCAGACGATAATACAATAATTTCATTCAACGAAGTCAAAACAAGGTCTTACAAATTTGCAAAATGAATTTGAAAATTTTCAACGTTAGACGCATGAAAATGGTTTCACTATAAAGAATTTAAAAAAACAAATTATTACTTATAACAAGTTCACATACCAAGAGAATACATTCAGAAATAGCTTTTTTCACAATAGAAACTGTATTCATAAATTTTTACAAAATTGTAAATGTACAGATAGAATAGAATTAGTTAAAAACCTAAAATATTTAGGAGATATTATAGATAAAAATTTCTTTTGGAAAGAACATAGCGTGTACACTACTGATAACAAAAAAGGGCCCATTTATTTTTCTAAGTCCCACGCTCTGACCAGTCTTGGGTCTGTTAAGATTGCAACGCCTCTCTCCTCCTGCTTCCCCTTCGACTGGGGAACTTTCGTTCGACCAATCGTAGGTCTATTTTAAACGGCTCCCATATTTGGCAGAGATCGTACGGCGGGTAAATCGTAACGAGATAAAATGTTTCATTACACCGCTATTAAAGAAATATTTTGTATTTTTTTATTATACACATTTTGGACTTCTATAACAAAAATATTCTGTATATTCTTGACTTCAATAAACTTTACCATTCTCTATATTTAAACATCTCGAGATTCGTTGCCTCGCAAGGTCTTGATAGGCAATGTAAAAGATATTAGAGTTTCTGTAAAAAATGTTTGCGTAATACTGTGATAAAATATAGTTTTTAACAGAATTTGAATATAATTGCATAATATCGTATGAAATTGGTATAATTCGAATCACAAATTACTTATAAATATTCCTATAATTCCTATAATCAGTGAAGTAAAGAAATCAAATCTCATTGCCTACAAGTGATGTGTATTGTCGAAAGTAATTTCACATAATTTGCGATTCTCTTAAGTTTTTCAT
>NNCF01128236.1:170456-187897 GCA_002313205.1 Laupala kohalensis | reverse complement strand
GTATTGAAATACCACAGTACAACGACCTGTCTCTTATACACATCTAGATGTGTATAAGAGACAGCTATATGAATGTTTATTGAAAATATTTTTTGGATATAAATTAGACAACTTAAGGCATATCCATTTCCTATTCTATATTTTTATTACAATCAAGTATACTTTTACATAGTTCCAACTTCACTAATGTTGGTGAGCGTAGTAACCAATGCTATGGTGTATTAACATATCACACTTACTTTTCAGTCAGAATTAGAATCTCTCGAATTGCTTTTTGTATTATTGTTTTCTTTAAATATTTGTAGAATTGATTGCTTTTTAATTCAATACTGAATAATTTCTGCATGGGTTAATTGAAATTACAAAAACTTTAAAATATTCCTTGTGAAATATATTATTGAATACTATCATTCACAAATGAACAAACTAAAAATAACTTAAGAGATCAAGTATAGAAATTATTTAAAAGAAACGTTGAACTAATGAACTAAGGAATAATTACTTAGGAAACGTTTCAACGTAATGCAGATTGAACTTCGAAAGTGTTCCAACTTTATCTCCTTTAGTAGCTAGCCACATTGCCAGATTGGTCGTAATGCGACGTTGCCACATTGCCAATTACTCAGCGTATGTTTTAAGATTTTCCTAAGCAATGTGAGAGCATGAATTAAGGTTTCGTTCATTACAGCTCCCAAACAGATATTACGAGCTGAATTGTGGTATAAACCATTTTCAAAAATCAGTTCACAAGTGTCACTGGGATTCGAACCCACCTTGTGGTGACGGAACAGTAAAGCATTGCTATTATTGTTTCACATCTAATTCACATAAAATAAGGATAAACAGGATAAAGCACATAATTTTTTGGTAAAATAAAAGCAAATAAAATGAACATAATGTATTCTAATGAAAACATTCTCAATATAAGAAATTTATATGAATTTGAACTGTTAACAAAAATAGATTTAAAGAAAATATTGTAGAAATACAAGAACATGAGCATGAAACAAGAGCAAAATACAATTTTAAGAACCCTTATTATTTTAATAAATTTGGAGAGAGAAAGGTAGAAACAATTGGACCTAAATTATTAAATAAATTACCAAGTAATATAATCGAATTAGAAACAAAATATATGTTCAAAAAAGAGTTGAAAATTTGGGTGTTAGATAATATGAAATAAGTATAAATATAACTGCTTTCACGCTTTTTATATCATGAATTTGATAACTCTGATGTATAATAATAAGACATATAAATTTAATTGAGTAGGAAAACGGTTAGAAAATAAGTAAGAATTAATCATATATTATTTATGCATGTTTTATTTTTCATGTAATTAGTGAATAATGAATTGAATTTTAAGTTCATGAAATTGATAAATGTAAACTAACTTATGTTAATGATGTTGCTTATATTATTACCGATATGCAGTAGTAGTATAACAACTAATATATTTTGAAAAACGATGACAATCTGTCTGACAAGTTCATGAGAGAGATTGAAAATATATAGAAAGTTAATCTGTAATCTATTTAAAGATAACCTTTGTATTATATAGTAAATAGTAGTAACATTTTTTACGTTTTTGTTTATTTTACAAGAAAACTATAAGTAAAAACACTTTGTAATCATCTAAATATACATGTTTAAAAAATTCTATACGCGCCAACCAAAGCTTGTGATTCAGTAAACTTTATTCTTATTAGTATTGTTATTTGAAAAACTTTTGTATTATACCATAATGAATGAAGCAAAATAAATTTCAATTTCAATCATAGCTAATTCGTTTTTAATGGCGTCTAAAAGTTAGCACGCCTAGTTTAATGCAAACGTAATTGAATCAAAATTCCGCCGACATTTCCAGCATTAGTTTAAATTTGTAGGACAATTAAACTATTCAGTGTTTGGCTAAACGGCGCGGGGGCCACTGAGCAAGTTTATCTCTTACCTTTCGAATCGGGATCTTTTTATTAATAATTTTCTTTTTTCTGATCCTAAACTTCCTAATAACTTTCTCCGCTATTAACGACGCAAACTGGAACAAGAACCGAAATCTGATCCCTCAGTCAAATTCAAACTATTGCTAACAATGTTATTTAACACCCAGATTTTCTTACGTACACGATACAGTTCAACTGAAAAAATATAACTTTAATATATCCATTGTGGAAAAGTTAAATACAATTCTTAGGATGTCACTGAATTTCAACAATGATCTTGAACCGGTATTGAAACCGCACAGTACAGCGACAGTGGTTCCATAGCGCGAAAAATCGGGTGCTTTCATTGGTTGCGCCAGCGATGGCTTTTTCTCCAGCAGTTGCTTCGGTGGTCGCCGCAATCGTGAGATCAGTGTGCTGATATTGGACGTGGCTTCTTGATTTACTTTTCGGTCAGGGTTTTACTATGGTTTTCCTCCGGGTAGTGGCGGATTTTCCTTGGACAAGAATGTCATTAATACTTTTGTTTCATTAATATCGAATTTTTACTGCACTAATATCTACAATTTATTTTGAATAATTCATGGATAACAGTAGGTATTTATTATATAATTTCTCTTATAAATATTAAATCCGGCACTGTTCGTGGTCCCTTGATCGGAATTGACGGGATGGTCCCTTGCTTGTCTCCGGAGAGTAACTAAATTTATTGCCCCCCACGTGGTCATACGAAGTTTGCAACTGCTTTTTTAACAATAAAGTTTTTAGTTCAAACAAGCTGATGACCCGGCGTTGCTCGGGAGTTTTCTTAGACTTATCTTTTACTCGAAAAAAATATGTTATAAGATCAAAATACTTTTACTTGCTGGTTTTTGAAAACATGTTCAGCATACTAATTTTTCAAATTTATAATAAGACTAATTTAATTCAAAAGTTTACTACATACACCACACCATCTAGCGGGAGCAGCGCCGATCGAATTGCTGCGCCATTTCATTAAAATTCTTGTAAAATCTAAACCATTCGTCCAAAATTTACTATGTAAAGATGTTTTGTCTTTGTTAAATACAGAAAAAAGTTTTTGCTGTTTGATTTTTTCTTTCTTAATTTGAAACATTTTAACACTATTTTTAATAACTTTTTTTCAATAAAGCGAGTGAACCTTTGCACATAGACGTATGCAGTCGCAGACTTTTTTGTAGAACTCCTTGAGGCGAATAATATTCCATTCCAGCTATCTCTAACGATTTAGGTGCCGTAAGCGAATATACCTCTCTTTTTTCCCGATTTCATCGGGAATATGTCCCTGTAATGCACAAGGTTTGATGAAAGTTGAGCCATGATCATGCACAGATTATAGAAGGTAGAGATAGTAACACTCCCATAAGCCCAATGGTTACCTTAAATGCACTCCAGCGCGCCACGGGGAAGACCGAAACTATCGTCTAAATTGCGCTCAACTCCCCTCCCTTTTCCGCCTTTTACATCGCATAATTTTCATCGAGTACCCGCTGCCATATTCTGCAAAAAACCTGCAAACAATTAACATGCAGTGGAAACGCAGAACCAGCAATTCTAAATGCGTGAGTCGAACTAAAACACACACAAATCAACACCAAGCAGAGTTCGAGTAGCTTAAATTACTCGCAGTCGCCTCATGAAGACCATGTGCTTTTCGTCAACGTCAACACTCACTACGCGCGCAATTAGTTGAACGGGTGGTGGGGGCTGGTTAGTTCGGCACCTTGCTAGTGGAGCGCTCTTACTAGTGATCCATCTGTACCTAATATAATCTGTGTGATCATGTACCTATGACGTACGTTCTCGTTGAGAAAACCTATGTCGTATCTTTCGTAATAGATCTATGACATGAAAATATGAGGGAGTAATGGTACTATTATGTTGGAGCAACGATGAGCCGATGAGCGATACGAGCAAAGAGAAGAGTGAAGCGGAGAAGCCGGCGGTGCGAGTTCGAACGACTCAGTTTATGTTGGAGCAACTATAGGAGTCATTGATACGTCAGCGCATGCGCGGATGATCAAAGCCTCTCCACCTGCGTTCAGTTGATCGTTTAACGTAGTCTCACCAAAGGGCATCCGATTATAATAATATTATTTTGCCAATTTAAACCAAAATTAACTGATCATCCAAGGCGCGTAGATGATAAAACACACACATCGAACTAAAATAGTTTTATAGTGGTTTTTATAGTATACGGTCGCGATAAAAGTCCAAAAGTATACCAAATGTCAAAAAACAGGCAAAAAATGGACATTGTCGAAATTACTGAGGTGCAGGGCTGATTTTCAATGCTATTCTAAATATTGCCAAAATTTGAAGTCTCTACGTACTGTGAGCCAACTTGAAAATTGCCAAAACTGACCGAAAAAGTATAGAAAACACCTCAAAATCACTTTTTTATTATTATTTTTTGCAACTTTCAAGTTGGCCCAACACACATCGAGATTTGAAATTTTGGCATTTAGAATAGCACGTAAAGAGTTGTTGACCAGAAAATCAGCCCTGAACCTCAGTAATTTCGACAAAAATGTCAATTTTTAAATAACTTTTTTTGACGTTATTGATATATATTTCGACTTTTAACGCGGTCGTAAACTATAAAAACTCTATAAAAATAATTTTGTTAAGATATGAGTGTTTTATCACCTAAGCGACTTGTATGATAAGTTAATTTTGGTTTAAATTGGCAAAATAATAATAATAATAATAATCGAAAATCACCATATTTTAGTAGAGGAAATAATACCAAACATAATGATAGTTAAAAACGATTAATAGTGATATTTGATCAGTAAATATCTATACACAAAGGGACAATGTCATTTGGTTGCGGGGCACATTTGGGTGCCATATCCTGGGGTACCCTTTCTTAGTTGAATTAATTTCCATAGTCACATCGTGTGTAGTGGTTTTAATCCTTTTCGCCCCACTACGCGACTCTTCGGTGGAAGCAACTTTGATCCATAGCTCAAAATCCATCGCAGAACAATGTAATACAATATCGAAGCCACAACAACACTAGCGACACTAGCTTCGATACGAGCGAAGAAAACGTACCAAAGGATTTTCGTGGCTGTTATCGTTGGTCGCAGTGCCGATATAAACGCCGTCATTCGTCATCACATGAAGGTTAGCGTCGCGTTACTCTTCTCTTTCCTGTTATCGCTTATCGTCGTTCCAACATAATCGTACCCTAATACTGGCCCAAACGAAGGTTGATAAAATTGTAAGGTGACCTCTTTCATGAATTAATATTACAATTGAAGGGGAAAGTACGGTGGCACCATCTAGGAGGAGTTACGTCAACAAAATCGACAACCACGCTGCGGGTGACCGGTATCAAAACTACTTGGTCGTAAGGCTAGCAGGCCTAGCAGTTCTTTCTGCATCTACAATACGTTCTTCATTCATTGCGGAAATAGTTCGCTTCCATACGTTTTATTACTTACCTTCCAAATTCAAACAGGTCAACCAAATTACATTTTTGGGGGAAGACGAAATAAAGGAACAATAAAAATATATTTCAGTAATGTACATACAAAATGTATTCTAAAAATTATGATACATATTACATGAGGACGGCATCGAGAAGCTTGTGTCACGATATGACCAATGTCTCAATCGTTTTGGCGAATATGTTGAAAAATAATTAAGACTCTGCTCTACTTCTGAAAATAAAATTATTATATAATGTAAATTTGTCTCTTATATAGCCCATCGGAGGTTGAAAAAAACAAACAATCCCTTTCCTTCTATAAAAAATCTGTGAATGGGACATCATATTCGTTTGTACCACAACACCAGCACTTGGTTTACAAGACACTGAATTCTTTCCATGGATTTTTCAACGGCATGATAGAGATAAATTGTAATATGCAAATTGACCAATATTCGTGCAGAAATTTTTTATTACTGTGTATTGAAAATCATTTTATTATAAAAATTCTGTAATTGTTTTTAAGCTTTCGAGGCACGTGGAGGATCCTGTGTAAAAATGTATTACTATCTTTTCGATTAATACAGTGATAACATTTCAGAGAAATACAATTTTATTCCCATTGAAAGCATTTATTATAAATACATAACTCATCGACTGACTACTCAGTCAGTAGTCAGTCACGGCTGAGGTCGTACGTGCCTATGCGTCGCTGCGTTAACGTACAACAGTGATGAATGAGGAATACGAAGAGTATCGTTGTGCTGCGTGTAAGAAAGCGATAAAAAACGCAAGTTAATTGGTGCAAAGCAAGTAGTTGCGTAAAGTTATTATTTCACCCTGGTTGTGCAGAAAAAACACAAGAAACGAGATGGGAATGGTGATCTAGTGACGTGTAGTGGCCCTTTTGCTTTTTTCTCTGTCACAAAAGAAGCTGAAATGAAGAAAGCAACAGGAAAACATAAATGAGGAAATGATCTGCTGGAGAGGTCTTTAATGAAGGTAGTGCCAGTGGTAGGCGTCAATCCTATGGAAATGTACCATCGAACATGGAAGCTAAAATTGACTGGATAGTAAAAATGATAAAAGAAATGATTGATGAGGAAACATGTGCAAATAACATTAGAAGAATTATTAATGAAGTGGTACAGCAAGAATTCGGAGACATTAGGCAACAAATAGCGGAATTGAAGAACAGAAAAAGGGGCAGAAGAACCGAAGGAAAAAAACCAAACTTTTTTCGGAAGTTGTTAAAATGAAAAGGAAGGAAAACATAATTGTTGTGAAACCAAGAAAGTGAAAGAAAGTGAAAAAACTACAGTGCTAGTAAAAAAAATGATACTACAAATATGGATCTGGGGATCACAAAAGTAAAAAAGGGAGGTAGTGGTGCCATTATCATGGGATGTGAAACGGGAGAATAGATTTTAAAAAACTAAAAGATGAAGTACAACAAAAACTTGTGGATGATTTCCAAGTAATGGAACCTAAGCAGGTTACACCAAAATTGAAGATAATAGATATTGATGAAGAAGAAATAAAAGCAAGTGATGCGGATCTTGTATCTACAATAAAGAAACAAAATAGAATGGAAGAAATAAATAAAGATTGTCGCATTCGTATCGTAATAAGAATTGTAAAAGACAGAGGAAATGAGGCTAAAAACACGAGGAAATCACCAAAGAATGAAGGATCTATATTTATAAAAGTCGATGAGCTTACACAAGAGATTATGCTGAAACGAGAGAAAATTAATGTTGGCTGGCGAAAATGTAAAGTTTACAATTACGTCAGTGTTAAAAGATGTTTTAAATGGCAAGAAACTGTTAGAGGAATGTAGCATGCTACTGGTGCGCAGGAAACCATGAAACGACAGACTGTAAAGAAGATAAAAAACAATGTATTAACTGTAAGCTAAAAAACGAAAAATTTAATTTGAATATAAATGACAAACACGAAGCCATCAATGTAGAATGTCCGACATACAAGAGATTCTTAATGAGAAGAAAAGAGCAGGATGGGAGGATAAAAAAGCCAAAAAATATAGCAACATTAGATAAACAAAGACGTCATTATGTATACTAACGCGCAGAGCCTTATAGAGCATAAAGATGAAATAGAAAATATAGTCATCAAAAAATAATAATAATAATAATAATCCAGCTGTGCTTGTATTGTCAGAGACAATATTAACGGCAGAAATCGAAGATAGTGAAGTGAACTTAAGTGGCTACAATGTAGTTAGATGTGACAGGGAAAATAGATATACAGGAGGTGTATTGATATATGTGAGGGAGGACATAAAAAGTGAAGTGTTAATGATAAAGAAGATACCTGTAAACTGTTGGATTACAGGTGTGAAAGTTAATAAAAATTGTTACAATGGCGTGATGGTAGCGCCATACCATTCACCAAGTGCATCTGATGGTGAATTTATCCAGTTTTTGGAAGAGGTTGTGGAAGAATGTATATCTCACAATGAATGCAAAGTGATAGGAGACTTCAATATAGATTGTAAAACTGATTCTTTTTATTCAAAGAAACTACAAACTAAAATGCAGAGCTTAGGAATGAAACAATATGTGAACAATGCAACAAGAGTAACCAGAGATAGCAAGACAATCACAGACTTAGTATTTTCAAATAGTAAAATAGATGTTGAAGTGATCCATCAACCCAAAATAACGGACCATGCATGGATAAAAGTTGAACTGAATTTGAATAGTAGTGTGGCAGCGCACTTTAGAGAGTTGCTTGCTAGGAATTATAAAATGTTCAATGTTGATAATTTTGTTAAGATTATAATTTTGACAAATTTAGAATCTAATCTTGAGAGTACTGAGACAAGGGCAGATAAATTGGTTCAGTGTGTAGTAAATGCCCTAAATGTAAATGCTCCGGAAAGAAAATTAAAAATCCCAAAAATATGGGATGGTAAAATATAGTTTTCAGATGAAATAAGAGTGGCAGCAAATAGGAGGGATGAGACATTTAGGAAAGCTAGAGAAACTCTATCAGATTTCGATCGGATGCAATTTAAACATGAAAGAAATACAGTAGATAAACTAGTAAACAAAACAAAACAGGAATTCTATGAAATCAGATCTCAATCAGGGGAATCAGAAAGCAATGTGGAAAACTTTACAAGAAATAATTCGAGGTGAACAAAATAAGGGATTGGAAATCAATAATATAGATTTTGAAATTGTAGACCCCGAACGATGTTAGCAATTTGGCGAACGCATTTAATCTTTATTACATAAGAAGCATTGAGAATATATATTGAAGTCTATACAAGGTGATACGAATGGTGGCAATAGAAAAACAACCATTTTTGTAATAGAGAATAAGGGATCCATAGAAAACTTTGAAATTATAGATATAGAACAATTACAGCAGATTATTAAGGAATTACCAAAAAAGAAAGGTACTGATGAAGGAATAAGTAGCGATATTTTGAAAATAGCCCTTCCTATAATAAAGCAGGAATTCTTAGATGTTAGAAACGATTCGTTAGCGGATGGGTGTTTCCCAGAGGGTTGGAAAACTTCCACAGTAATGCCTATTCCAAAAGTTGCAAAACCCCAAAAAGCAAGTGAATTTCGACCTATTGATTTACTTCCTGTTTATGAGAAAGTGTTGGAAATAATCGTAAAAAAAGAAATAGAGACTTTCTTAGAAAATAATTGTATAATAACGGAACATTAATCGGCATTTAGAAAAAAACTGCTCATGTGAAGAGGCAATTCAATCAGTAGTCGATGAGTGGAAAGTAACCATAAGTGAAGGTAAAATGATAGGAGTCATATTCATGGATCTGAGACGAGCTTTTGAAACGTTAGATAGGAAGAGACTGTTAAATAAACTATGCCACTATGGTATACGGGTAAAAGTTCTTCAATGGTTTAGGTCATATCTCACGAACAGGAAACAGCAAGTTAGATTTAACAATGTATTTTCTAGGATGACAACTACAGACTATGGTGTGCCACAAGGATCTGTTCTGGGACCATTGTTATTTATAATTTATATCAATGGTATAATTAATTTCTGTCCAGAGGGAAGTAGTATTAAACTATTGCAGATAATACGTTACTGTATGCACAAGGGGAAAGTGCTTTAGATATAGAACAGAAGATGAATGACGTATTTAACAGAATAGAAAAATGGATGAATAACAAGAAATTAAAAATGAACGCGGATAAAACAAAATTTATGATTATCAGGAGCGGTAGAAAAGAAGCGAGAGCAAATATTACATTAAAATGTTTAAATGGAACTGAAATAGAACGTGTAGAAAAATAAAGTACTTAGGAGTTATGATTGACGATAAGTTAAGATTCAAATATCACTGTGAATACATGGTTCGGAAGGTAGGGGAAAATATAAGTTTTTTTAAACAGACTTGGGAACTATATATCGGCTTACGTTCAGTGTATCGTGTATAAGACGATAATATCTCACTTCGAATATTGCTCAACAATTTTGATAAATGTGAGGGAAACGGAATTAAACGCACTACAAAAAAAATGCAAAACCGAACAATGAGAGCAATTCTGCATTGTGATAAGTACACGAAAATAGATGATATGCTCTACACACTACAATTTTTGACAGTACGACAGCGACTGCGTTTAAATGTATGCATATTTGTTTATAAGATAGTAAATGATTTGACGCCCAGAAATTTGAAAAATATGTTAAAAATTGTAGGACAAGGTGACGTAATTCAGACTAGACAATATGACAATATTGTAGTTCCTTTTAGAAAAACAACCGATGCACAAAAAAGCGTGTTCTGTGAAGGCATCAAAATGTACAACGCATTGCCTAACAAAATAAAAGTATGCCAATCATTGACTTCGTTTAAACGTCTCTTGAAGGAATTTGTCAAGTCACAGATATAAAGAATGCCGACGATATCGCGATCTGTTTGTGTTTGTTTTGTTTCAACATTCGCCGCCGACGCTGCGTCCTTCATCCGTCAGCGAAATGACGAAGGACGCTGATATGCAGCCTTGGAACGCAAATTGCAAGATTTAATTCTTTAGTTCATAAGTAAATAGTCTTACTACTGTATTAGGGTACAATTCTTATATTGATTGTATTTTATATTTATATAAAAATAGCCGAGAAGGTTAAATAAATAATCAATCGATTCATAGACACAAAACATTTCAATGATAACAAATGGGCACTTTTGAATGAAGTAGTTTGTCGGCGAAGTTAAATAAATCCAAACTGTTTTTCATAATCTACGGCACGGATAAAATTCACTGAGATATTGAATAAATATTTTTATTGTATTTCACTACATAATTCTCTTATGATAAAATACGTTTGGGGAAAGACAACACATTTTGACGAATTAAGAACCATGTTTACTCGACTACGGAACAATATTTCAACTCCTCTCTTTTTAGCTTTCACCGCATTTGGCAAAGGGGCAACGCATTCCTAAGAACATTATTTGAATAACTGAACTATACGAAGTCTCCTGACTGTCGAAGAAAACGGTTAATTACTCTAAATTACATTAGCGAACGTTAGCTTCCATTTACTCCCATGCATTAGGGGTCTGTCTTGACGTCATCTCTTTTACTATTCCATCTACCTTCGACCTTCGCTACGTCTTCCCTCTCTGGTGGCTCAGGTGTTAGCGTTCTTGCTCATCAGCAAGTGACCCCGGAAGGGGCGAGAAAATTTTGGAGCTTTTTACATTAATGTCCCAATTCATATAGCTGTGACCTCTGAAAAGCGAACCCTCCTTATTCTATCCAGCTCCTCTTACTATCAATAACTCTTAACTATAATATATATTATTATAATATAATTATAATAATACTATTAACTATAATATAATTCTGTAGCCCCATCCTGTACCGGGTTTTTCTCCGTTTTTCCTTCGGGTAGAGGCGAATTTCTTATACAGGTTCTCTAGGCTTTGTCTAGGGTTGTGTTTATTGAAACAATAAATCGTGAATTTAGTGGTTCTTTTTCAACTCTTATGATTTTTAAACACTATACTCAGAATAATCTATGGTTCGATAATAACTTGTACATGTAAATTTACAAACATATTTGCGTTAAATTACAAACATATTGACATTATATATGTATTATAACTCGCAGCTAACTTTTTATCTTATCTAGGAACTTTTGCTGAAATTTTTGAATCCGCCTCTGCCTTAGGGCCCTTGATCGGAATTGATGGAATACGTCCCTTGCTTGCTTCCGGAGAGTAAATTAGTTTATTGTCCTCTACGTGGTTATACGCAGTCTGTACTGTTTTTTGACAATAAATTTATTATTATTATAACTAAATACTTCTACAAACACCTCTACGTGGCCCAAGTTGTTGGTAAACCCAGCAAACAATAGCCCTACCACCCACCTCCTATCGCGCCAAGTTGATAAGTTTCAATAGCATGCTACATTTCCCATTTTCAAACGCAACAAAGAAAAAAGAGCTACGAATGCACAGTATTCAATTGAATCCTTCAAAGATTCACAACCAAAGTCTTCCTCCGAAGGCTGTTGCGTCAATTTGAGTAAAAGGAGTCGCTCCTGTACATGTGTAGCGCATGATGCTTAGTACTTTCATGATTCACTGTGCTCGTGACACGACCAGCGAGTGAACGAAATGTTAACCTGCGAAGTAAATAGCCCCTTATTTATTTATATATACGCTTTTATTTAGATACACTTCACATAATAATAATAAATGTTTTATTATGGTTTGCAGGGTTTATAGGCCATTTGTCACTCTGTTACACCCAACCAACAATCATATGCGTACGTACCAGTGCAATAAAATAAATATAAACATGAAAATACAATAAAATAAGACAAGAGAATATAAATCATTCATGACATATACAATAAAATTAAAATACGTTAAAACATAAAACAAGCATAGAAAAGGAATCACATAACCTCACTGAAAATGATAATTGATTTATTTAGAAAGTAATACTTTGGCAGAAGTCTCTCTGAACGTCCCAGGACTCGACAACGATCTGACGCTGTCTGGTAACAGATTCCTCTCTGCTGAAACGGAATAAAAAGAGAGAGTGAAGATGGAAGTTCTGTGAATAGGAAGGACAAGTGAGGTACCACCTTGTGCACGAGTTTTGCTGCAATGGTGAGAAGATATATTTAGTGAAGAAAGAGAAGAGATACCTCATTAAAATACTGTGAGGATAGTCACGGAGAAGTGACTGCAGATAAGTTTTTAAATCAATCAAGTGGCCTTCTTTAGTTCTTAACATATTTATCTCGAAAAACATGAATTTCAGTCTTTTTTCATACTGTCCACGTGGTACACACACAATTTTGGGTCGAAGTTCACAAGAGACGAGATGAATGAAAAGAAAAAAAACTATTTGGAACAGACGCAGAGTTGCCAGATGTACGATAATTTAGTCGTGTGTACGATGTACGATTTGACTTGGTACGATAAGGCCAATTGTACGAGAATTTCATGGAAGGGTATGTCCATGACTAAAAAAACAAAGTTTATTTTTCTTTCAAAATTAACATAGAAATCTCCTAGATTGCGGTGAACCTCACCGCCAGGTAACAGATTAATCATGTTACGTCGAATGAAATGGTGAAAATCCCGGTCCCGTCTACCATTTTCATTCGACGTAACATGATTAATTTCAAAATTAAAACATTACCTCAACATTTACACAGACTATTGTTAAACGAGTAACGCACTTCAAACACTTTGTTACGTAGTTAGGCCGATTCAAATCATTGATAATGTCGTCTCATCTAACAATGTACACTGCGTTAACGAGACTGTTGGTGTTTGATTTTATTTATTCAATGGAGGGATTTCTCATGAACTAACGAAATTTTTCAGCCTCTGATAGCTTAATGGAGGGACGGGAAGTGGGTCCGGGATATTAAAAGAACGAGGTTCGTGTCCTGCTTAGAAATTTGCGAAAATTTTAGTAAAAAGTTGCGTGATTTTAGAAAGATACTGTTGGTAAATGTTGGAAACATGGAATTGCTTGAGGGAAACATCAAACACGTGAGCATCCATTAGACCCTACCATGGCCTTCTATACTAAAGAAGGTTATAGCCCTACTATTTTATTTAATGCAATTAGGGAGATTCAAATTTAGTTTTACAAGTAATTGATTAACATGAACGAGTAATGAATTTTTGTACGTCTCCCCACTTTATTAAGAAGTGTGAGTTCTTTATCTGTACTTACTCAATTTAAAGAAATTTAATACTTACGGGAGAGTGGGGGAATAATATTAGATTGGAATAACAAAAAAATAAAACAAATTTTATGTCTTGAAAAGTCTTCCTCATTGATATTTTTTTTCGATTCTTAGACTCATAAAAAATTGTAAGAAAAATGTGACTTATTACCCCTGTTTCTATTAATATGTTTATTATACCAGTTATTGATATTTTCAGTTTCTTTTCTTTCAAAACTGTGTCCCATACGTGCGTTTGATAGGAAATGTTCGTGTTGCTTTACAGGATTCATTATTTTTCTACTATTACAACGTATGGGAGCAAGATTTTTAAAAACCACGTTGTTCAGTTTGCTGTTGTATTTTTTAAGTCAAAACAATTAAAATTTATTTCATAATATTTTAGAACAATATTTAAGTAGTACGTTTATAGCGTCATTGTTAGTTGCGTCCCTAAGGGGGATTGAAGCCGCCCTGGGCCTCATCGTGTGACGAACCTCCATAAAGGTGTCCAAAAATTATTCAAACAATTCAATTTGAAGTTTAATATACTCCAAATATTTCTATAATAGTAAAATAAATAATAGCCTAACCTTTTATCAACTACAACTCGAACTTAATTTTATGTTAATGTGATATAACGGCAATACACCTAGCAGCGTATTTTAAATCAGTCATCTGTGTCACAACTGGCACCTTACATATATTTAGGATCCATGTTTATCGAAGAAAAGTCGTTGAACGAAAAGCAGACCAATACTGATCTGTTATTCAATTCCAGTTATTCACAACAGTGAGTAAACGGAAAACAAAGGATTCCTTGAAGTCAAAGCAGTAAATACCAAATAAATTTTATTAAAACATACAACTTAAGTAATGATATAATAGGTGAAAATTGCCATTAAAATACGATAATTTTGGAAGGATTCGCATTTGAAGACCTGGCAACACTGAACAGATGAACGCTCTACAGTGTCACCTGATGGTACTCTTACGTCGCTTTATGCAAAATAGTACACTAATATTTGAACAAGGGTAATTTATTGAACAGGAAGTGAGATAAATGTGATATTTCTTGAACAGAATGACAATAAAATATATTGCAAAGGGAGGAAATCGAGAAAAGGTAGTTTGAGTGCTTGTAACAATATCGCATTAATCCAAGTTAACGATTCTTTTTTTAATCACTTTTTTCTCCAAGCCACGAGGCACATAATGTGAATTAATCATTATGATTAAAACGTTTCAAATAAATCGTAAACCATATTCTAGTATTTTTAGGTATCTTCAATGAACAATTTACTTTATTGTGAGAAGAATCGCTTTTACAACAATACTCTTCATTATTACGACTTTGTTATTATTACATTATGCCATTAACCAATAGAATAAATAATCCTACAAACTATAATATACACATCGTAAAATTACAAACTGATCAAACACTTTGTACAAATCATTGAAAAATTATTTAAAAATTTACTTAAATTTAGTCTTTTAAGTTTATTTAAAAGTATTTTGAACACTCGAGCCTAACTTATATACTTGAATAACTTAAGTATACTTCACATAAATTTTGTTTTTTCAATGACTAGTTCTTTACATTTTTTATGCAAGTCACTTAAAAATTCTTCCAATAGTTTTCTTTCATGCGATGTTATGAAACTTCGTTGAACGTACAACACAGCTATACTTTTCAAAAATAAGTTAAACACCATACGAATCCTTTTCATCATTTGGGTTAAATGTGCTTAAAAATAAAAACCTTACCTGATAGTTCATTTGAACATTGTGAACTTGGCCTGGCTGGAAAGCGGTCTGGAAGGTGCTGCGTGCAGTAAAACTAGACAAATGTTGGGATGGAATTTGCAAATTCCAACTCATATTCCACGCCATAATGAATCTTAATGAAATATATGAATCTTATCTTCAAATAGTCTCAGATGTCTCTCCCTTATCTCAGGCGGTGTGACCCAAGCTCCCCACGAGTTCGCGTCTGCAACCATCACTGCAAACTGCAACTGTCTGCAACTGTCTGCAACGATCACTTTCGAACTGGTCTTGTGGGGGGGGGGGGAGAGTGTTTCTACTGGAACCTGATACGATCGATTTTTCTTACACAATCGATTTCTTAATCTATTCGACCTTTTTTGAAACTGTTCGTTGAGTTGGTCAGTTCATGGCTTCCTACAATTGTAAGAGGCCATGGTCAGTTCTTTTTAGTGAGTAATCGAAACTAGTCTAGATTAAGGCACAATAAAAATAGGTATTCTCATACCGCCATTTTGGTCCGAACTCTGCTTATGCATGTTGTAAGTTGCATGAAAACGCTACCCCAACGTTACTTCGGATTTTCTTTTTTTTTCAGAAGAACGTAGCTGTTATTTATACGAAATATTGAGTTAATAACATGATTGAGAATACATGCTCATATTACAATAACACTAACACTGTTCGCTTGACTAAATGAACGAAATAAGCATAGAGAAATATTCATTGATATATATTTATTATTTATTAAAATAAGAAACAATAATTCTATCACCACATAGAATAAACTGAGGCACAATTTGTCTTCTAAGCCAATAACAGATGGGCTCTAATGACCTCAATGTTGACGAGCCCTAAAGCCCCACCAAAAAAAACAGAAAATACTTCGTATTAACTCGGTATTTCGTATAAAAAATGCCACTTTCTTCAATAAACAACAACTTCGTGAAACTTGGTACAATAGTCAAGATGTATTTGAACTTCAAGAAGCTCATTACTGCGTGAATAAGAAATAATGTGTCAGTGATCTCGGAGGGAGGGTTGGCCATTATGGCTAGAATTATAAAGGTCTTATTTCTCCTCTTAAGTGTTTTATTGAAAAGAGTTAAACATTTCTCATTTTGACAAAAAAATTCTGTAGTGGTCATAAAACTTCTAAACATTTCAACATAAAAATGACATCATAAAGGAAATGTAACTGTGGCTGTTCATAGAGTAACAAACATTGGTAAAAAAAAAGAGCTTCTCTCTGACGACACTATCAACAATGTTGTCAAAAAGACACCTACTTAAAACTTTTTTCAATACCCTACTTAATAAATGATACAAGTACATGAATGAAAAAACTTATCCATAATTGTATATAACTTCAGGTAATTTACCTAATGCTTATGCCCTCCCTAAAATTCTCGAAGTTCAGGTGCCCTATAGATTAAATAGTCCCTTCTGTCAACTCTCCTCTAAACTTATTTTCTAAATTCTTACCACAAGTCTTTATGAACCTAATCATTCTATAACAAAAGAACCTGGAATTTGAAAACAAGACGAATATTTTGGTACCTGATGATTTTACTATGCTGTCTTTCGATGTTGTGCCCTTGTTAAATAATATTCCATTGAAGTTGGCATACAGTGGCATTTTGATGAATTAATAATATTCCATATGATGAACAAACCATAATTCCTACATGTGATATGGAAAATGCTGCAAGTTCATTCTAAATTAAACATAATTTACATTAAACAATGTTATATACCATCAAATTAATGATGCTGTTATGGGTAATTCTTCTCTTATTGCAGAATTGATAGTGAGAGACTTAGAAAAACAATGTTTGGGTCAGTTAAACTTTAATCCATTGATATACTGTAGATATATTGATATTTTATGAATAATAATAAATTTTAATAAATTTATTGTCAAAAAACAGTACAAACTGCGTATGACCACGCGGAGGACAATAAACTAATTTACTTTCCGGAAGCAAGCAAGGGACGTATTCCATCAATTCCGATCAAGGGCCCTAAGGCAGAGGCGGATTCAAAAA
>NNCF01128236.1:126916-160163 GCA_002313205.1 Laupala kohalensis | reverse complement strand
CGAGTCCCACACGCGGGGAGAGTCATGTTGGCTCTCCCTAGTGCGTAACTGCATTTTCCCTACCTGTACAAGTTTTAAGGGCTCTAATGACCTCGCTGTTGACGAGCCCTAAAGCCCCACAAAAAAAATAAAAATAAAAAAAATCTACAAAAGTAGAAAAACGGTTTTTACGCGAATTTAATGACTGGAGTTTCATTGTTTAGATTAAGAATAATTTGGAGACCCTTGATTTAAATGAATAATGAGGCATATCGGGTTACTCTGTTACTGAATCAGTGTCCATTGTTCGGAATAAGATTTCCACGATCTGGAAATTTAGAGAATTCCAATAACGGAATATAATAAGGTAATGTGTGCGTCAAATCGACTAGGCTTAAGTACCCCCCAAAATGTTTTAAATGATACTTTCAACCATTCTCTATCCAGTGGTGATGAATTTTCATACCCTCGCGGCGCGAAATTTTGAATTATTTGACTTTAAATTACTTTGAGTTTATATGGAGAATTTTTTACGGGTTTATATTTTGATATTCTAGCGAAATTACCGGCTTAACATAGCAAAAAACGTTTAAAACATTGCAAATGGAAATAGGAACGCAATAACGTTAAGATTTTCATACCTTACGAGGCATTTTCAAGGATAATTGACCAAGACTGAAAAATACTGTTCTAACGGAAATGGAAGCCGCAACACGTGACTGAAGACAATGCGACCCTTGTCAAAGAAGGAGTCAAACGACTGTCTAAATTAATTATAAAGTTTTAAAATCACAAAATAATATTTTTCATCCCATATAAAAAATCTGTAGAATGAATTATTAATTAATAAGAACTACTTTGGTGAATAGTTGGAAACTTGACTTCAGTCAAAGCGCAAATAATACCTTAAATGAATAATGAGGAATATCGGATTACTCTGATACTGAATCATTAATTAATCAGATTAATCCTTCCAACTGGAAATTTAGAGAATTCCAATATCGGAATATTAAGGGTGAAATATTATGAGATTTAGAAATAATAATCATTATCGCTAGAATGGGTACCTTTATTTATTTACCGATTAAACAAAAAACGTAGGAGACTCAATGTGAGTCAACAAATATAAATAACAGCTGTACCACTGTTATATTTTGAACATAAAAAAATATATGTCAAGTACAAAAATATGGAAACTAATTTTGAGACAAACACAAAGATAAGGAATAAAAAATTATTATCAAAATAATCTGTGCCCATCTAGTCTCATTTTGTCGAACTTCTTATAACATATTTATAACTCATGAGTAAACACTTAGAGATAATTCTATTTTGGATTCATCTAGACATTTCTTCTTGTGCATGTGCATTGATCTTCGCAGTGCGCACAGAAGTATATATTTGGGCGCTCCATGCACAAATGTCGTATTGGGAAAAGAAATTTAAGCGGATTTGCTAAACTAGCCTTGATTGTAGCGATTTTGTTCATTCCACTAGTAAACATATATCTTCCATATTTGTCAAAATACTGAATCAAAATATTTTTATGCTTATATCCCAGTTCACTAAATGAATCGAGATTATTGGTATCTACGTGAAAGTGCATGTACGGTGATATTACATCTCTCAAAAGAAAAGGACATGGATTTCTCCGTTGGTCTTCATTGGATATATCTTCTTCAACGCCCTGAGAAATATGCCCTGACTTTCCATAGATGCGGCTCAAGAACAGTGATTGAGGGTCTTTATTTCGGAGTGTGATACATTCCCTGTAGTCTTCTCGCGAAGAATAGATGTATTGGATCGATGAGAAAAGTCCACTAGACGTATTTTTCAGCCTCGAAACAGAATCTGTAAGTGAATAAGTAATTAAAAACTTACAACATTTTATGGAGGAATAATATTTTTAATTTTTTGTAAAAGAGCTCACTTCGTTTCGACGTGGATAAACGTCTTTGTCAGGATATCGAGTAATAAAAAATTATCACAATAAACATAACAGGGCAAATGAACATGATATAAACATGTTTACAAAAAAAAACATGTTATAAACCACATAGTTTTTCAGTGTGTGTGCGTAAATTCAAACTCCCGTGTGTATTTTTCATAAAGATGATTTCTGATATACAACGTTTGTAATAATTATCTTCTTTGTCCAAAATTAATGTATTTTCCCAATCCATCAAGTGATTAATACAATGTGAGGTAACTACACTTCGCTCAACTGATTTTAAATTTCATTTGTGCTCCTGGATTCTAGTTTTGTTTGACCTACGCAGCTAGCACTACAATCTTTACATTTTATTTTGTATACTTCGTTGTTAGTATTCATGTGATCTTTCTTATCTTTCCCTTTCGTTACCAAATTATTCCTTTAATTTTTAAATGTTGAAACCAATTTCATATTCTCAGACTTAAGTAATCTATGAGTTATGAACTTGTTATAATGAAACACTGCATAAATCATATTATCTAGTGGAGTTGGCGTTATTATTTTTTTTTTGTTTTGAAGGTAATACAATCTCTTTTTTAAAAAAATATTTTTATTAACAAATTCTATGGGATAGAAATTAGTGGAAAGTATGTTACGCGCTATTTGTCAATTTTCCCTCCAGTGTTTTTCATCCGAAAGTATCTGTTATGTTATCAATCATAGCTCTCTTGTGTGTTAAAGTATTCTCTGAGTAAAAATTTAACACAGGACCTGGATAAGTGTCTTTCCTATACCAATTAAAATATAGTTTAGTGTCCTCACGATTAATTAATTATTAATGTGTAAGTGAAAGTACAATGAGAGATTAGTCATTATATACGACATAGAGATAATGTACTTGGGCTCTAATGACCTCGATGTTGACGAGCCCTAAAGCCCCAACAAACAAAAAAGATAATGTACTCTAATGTCTAGTGGTGCCATCTATTAGATTAGAGGGGAAACTAAATGCTAGGCGACCAATCGTGGTTCAGAATAGAAACAAGCACGAACACCGGGACAATATCTTAAACTGAATATTTTTAAAAAAATACATAACATTTAATATTATTTAGGAGTTATTGAGTTAAGGTCAAAAGATATTATTACATTATTTATGAAGTCAACATTTCGAAAAATTTATTTTCTCTTCATCAGCGCTGTATATCCTATATTATACTCAAGTTATCGAGAGTTTGGGCACTAAAAAAACAAAGATGTCGGACACGAGTGGTGTTCCAGGGCAGCCACCAATATTTTAGAACAAGAACCCCACACTCGTGAAGACTTGGACTGACTCAGATTGTTTGTTTGCTCGTGGCTTGGTTTATAGGTTATGTTCAGTGGCACGAGGGAGGCCCGCTGCTGCCTACGGTGTCCGTTGGTAGCGCTAGTGAGCAACATGATGCGTTTTCTTCTCGTCATTTGTCTTCAAATTACGCATAATGCACTGTAAAACTACAACCAACCCAAAGAATTGTTCAGAAACATTGATCAACTTAATCGACGATTAGTTTTGCTTGATGAAACGCATAAAATGNACACATTAAAAAGGCAATAATGGAAACATAAAAGCATAACATGGAAGTATAATATAATTGAGATGATAATAAATTTATTGTCAAAAAACAGTACAAACTGCGTGACCACGTGGAGGGAAAAAAAGAACTAATTTACTCTCCGGAAGCAAGCAAGGCAATGTAAAAACAGTATCGAAAGAAGTGTAAAAATTATTGAAATAAACAAAAGAACAATGAAAAATGAATAGAAGAAAACAAATACAGTGTGAGCAAACCGACAAAATTACGTACCTGAGTATTGAGGAAAAATATTTTGGCAAGTGCGCAGAGGACACTGAACGGAGGTCATTATATGGCAAGTGATGGAGGGTTGGAGTGGTGGTGGGGGGTGTCGGGGTTTTCCAGGAACTGGCGGCAGAAGACGGAAATAATTTCTCAGGGTTTTAACTGTTTGCAGTAGGGTGCAGTGCACTGTAGTGTTGGGGGGTGAGAAGGAAGGAATTTGAAGGCTAGTTCCACAAGAGGGGAATAAAGTTTAGGGATTTGTTCATTTAATAGGGAGATGTTTTTTAGGATACTATGGATATGTAAAATTTCTAATTTGATCCGGGGCCAAAATCTATTTTCTACTTCTAATATATGAAGATTCTTCTCAGTGTTGATGTGTGTTTGTTTTCTATTAGACGGTTGGCGAAGTGAGAGAATGTAGTGTTATTTTTCCATGCCGTTATGTGTTCTTGTACTCTTTGTTTGAACGTTCGTCCTGACTGCCCCACGTATCATTTTCAGTGTATGCTACTGACGATGGCTGCTATGCAGTCGAAACAGCTTTATAACATTAAAACTATGAGCAACAAATGAACGATGTTTAATTTATCATTCTGTGGTATTTAATGTTTGAAATTAACAAAAGTGTAGATCTAATACTGCGAAATACAAATAATATGGAAACATTCGAATTTAGAAGATATTTCCCGGACAAAATGAGCTAAAATTGCAGACTTGTTGATTTAATATCCAGAAATAATTGTTTTAAGTTTATTTTCAAATACTGGGCAACGCCAGTTAGTTCTTGTAGATATAAATATTGTGTAGCTTTTTGTTAGCGTAACTCATTTATATTGTATCGATTTCCTCCATATCCACAATATATATTCAGGGGCTGCAGTAATGCAGTGACGTCACTCAAGCATCTGAATATTGAGAACAAGTAGTATTTTGCATACGTAGTAGTGCAGTATGTTGTGAAAATATTCCCCCTAGAGATTTCTGCGCTATTTGTTGTATTATGATGGTAAAAGCTTCAGCCATCCTTTTATGTACATATTTGCTCATGTATTTTTACATCAAATTAGAAAATCACATATTTTAAAGAAAGGATGTATTTCATTCCTGACATTAACCAAGGCACTATTTTTTTTCTTTCAAATAAAAAATCATAGTAGTATCATCAGTACCGTGGTTTATTTAATATCTTTTTGAATTAATAGAACACATTGGTTGCGAAGGAAAGTATATAGATTGTGCCGTTTCAAATAAAGGAGCAAATGTGTGAGTGAGCAAGCTAGAATGTTTTGCGATATATTCGGAGTTCGAGCATAACATTATGGTAAAGATAAGTATGAAAACAACAGAAGGTAAATGTTTATAAATGTGACTGTTACGAAGTTGATTGCTACATATCAAGATCATTTGAAATAATTTATCATGGAAATTAACAGGAAGGCCTTAATTTTGAAATACGCTGAATTATATGCTTCAATTATCCTATTAGTTCAAAAATTTGATATATTTTTGGTTATAATTCGCCACGTTGATTCCCCTTTAAGGTAGTACAAGCGCAGGAAGAATTAAAATACTAAAATGTCTGAAATCATCATAAATAGAGTAACGTGAACTTATTGTGATTTCAACTTTAAAAAACATTTAAACCTCACCGGTCATTTAAACGAAATAATTATAAATGATGGTGTAATGCATTGCGTCTCATGTAGAAAACATTTATTTTCAAAAAATGATCTCTAGTTAAATCTCGAAAGTGATGGAAGATTCCTTTTATTTTTGGTAAATTTTCAGTTGTATTTTTTTTTTACTTTATTATCTGTGGATTACTGGACATTTGAGAAAGATATTTTACTTTGTTCGGAGAGGAGATGCATAAATCAGGAAACCGTTGCATTAAACCGCCATGTTTGTACATGCTCTTATGTACTTCAAACGAGTCAAGCTAGTTCCTGAATATTCTTTGTACTATATTATCAACCGATAGATACAAATTAAATTATTATAATTCATACCGTTGTGTTATAAAACGATTAGAATAAAAAAATAAAAAAAGACAACAATTATTCATCTCTGTGATTAGACTAACTTGGAGAGCAATGGTCTCACCTTAAATAAATGAAAATACTTACCTCGATGGAAGTTGGAGGTTAGAGCAGATTGGCCGCCATGATAGAAGTTAGTCTCAGTCCTGTATTTTTCAGAAGAACAAAGTATTCGACCTGACTTGGG
This sequence comes from Laupala kohalensis, assembly GCA_002313205.1. Lineage (NCBI taxonomy): Eukaryota > Metazoa > Arthropoda > Insecta > Orthoptera > Trigonidiidae > Laupala > Laupala kohalensis. Next base: position 154,178 of record NNCF01128236.1, on the reverse strand, counting down.
CGTAGTTCTTAGAAGTTGCCAGCACATACGAAATGGAGAAGTGACTTTTCTCTCGTGGTGGAGTTTATTCATCAGTTGACAACATGGCTTCATTGCAACACGTATTCGCTTGCGAGGAAGATAAACCCGTCGGTTCTCTGTCTTTATTCTTCCCTTCGATTCCACCTCGCACGTCATAATCTTACCAAAGGATTTCCGATCGCCGTTTTGGGTTTTGAAATACGACTTAATGATTTGTACTCGCGACTTCAGTGTAGTTTCGCGAATCGGAGTCTCGTCATCAAGTTCAATCGTCTTCAGCCCATCACAGATAAATGTTTCAACGTTTCGAACACTCGTGTCTGGGATTCGTCTTCTACTGATGTCGGTACTTGGAGTGGTTTCTTCACATCCCTTTTCTTCTGTTACTTTTAATAAACTTGGTGGAAGCAGTATCCGACATTTAGCTCTATGTCTTGAATGCTCCGCATCCTCATTCCGAATATCTTTGACTTTCATTTCGCACAGTCGTACAATAATGTTATCACTTTCTCCCAAATTTGCCACTTCATTTTGAATATTTAGAGCAGTTTTTATCTCTTTCCCAGAATTATTTTCCAGGCTTGAAGAGCACGTGTGTTCTGGAGATTTCCAAGTGTGGAGCTTACATTCACTATTATTACATCCACATCTTTGAGCCTCATTATGTAACATCTCCGTTTCCTCATTCAACGTCGAGTCACGGGCCAACCTACATTCTTCCGCCAAAAAATCTAACTGTTCTTCACTAAATATTTTTCTCGAAAGAATTTCATGGAACACTGTTACGAGCCGGGAGTGAACAAATTCATCTTCTAAGCGATCTCTCACCCAGTCCCCAACATCGTAAGTAGCCACGTTCTATAGAGGAGAAAAAAAACACTAATGAATTCCCATTAACTTATCAAGATATCACAAAAGTAACGTGAAACACATTTTACTTTTATGATAACTTTCGATTTCTGGTGAAAATGGCGACGAGTTGGGAATCGAACCCGGGACTCCTACTTTGATCGCAGGGGTGTTAACCACTACACCACCCGTTCGCCTTCCACAACGGAACGCTGTTTCTACCCAGGTATATTATTACTTCTATATTTTCTTATTTATCTCATTAAACTTTATTGTCAAAAAAGCAGTTGCAAACTGCGTATGACCACGTGGGGGATAATAAACTAATTTACTCTTCGGAAACAAGCAAGGGACCATCCCATCAATTCCGATCAAGGTCCCATGATCAGCGACCGATTTATTATTGATAAATAATAATAAATTTAATAATAATAAATTTATTGTCAAAAAACAGTACAAGCCACGTGGAGGATATTATTTAATAAATATGTAGTTATCCATTTATTGTTCCAAAATAAATTGTAAATATTAAATTTAGATTCAATCTTAAGTCATAGTGTTTCAGAATAAATGTTCACAGTACGAGATGCACTGAGAAATTAAGTGACAAAGTGTTAAATAAAATGATAAAACGATGCGATAAAATATTAAACGTTCATATTTTAAGAATTAACACTTGAATGAAATTTTAGGAGTGTATATGCAGTTGCTTATGAGAAGACATTCGTATGATTTCATATAAAACTGAGCCTGACATAAAAAATATATTTGTTTTAATAATTAAGTTCGTCGTTGATTCTAGTATCTTTGAAACTTACATTTTTTTTTTTGTCCTGAAAAAAATTTCTATGTACATGGTTTAATTTTGAAAATATAGTGACACAAAGTATAATTATGACACAAAGTATACTGTAACTTCAACTTTTCCGCCTTACGTTTTTGTTGTTATTTTATCCAAGGCAATAGTCATTTTTTTCATTATTTAATTGCTCAGAATTTCATCTTTTGGAAAAACTTAAGTTCAGAAAGGGAGGAAAGCTATTATGATATAAGTGTATTTATTATGACTAAGCCCTTGTTTAAATCCCAAGTATTATTTCACTTTCAATTGAATTTATTGTAATATTAGCATTCTACCATTTATAAACATTCAGATTTCGTCCTACTTATGACAAGAGCATCGCCCATAAATGAAAATCATGCCACTTAACATTAGAATAGTATAATTTATTGTCTATGCATAAGCAAAACACATTCATTTCGTTACCTGTTGCAGATTATAGCCTATTTTTCCCTACGGAACTTATATTACGAATAGTTGTTCATAAAAAACAGTATTAATTACGACTACAGTTACGAATTTAATCGTACGTGTTTTAAAAACACGTCATTTTACTATTTTTCTTATTTTTAATGAGTATTCAGTTACGAAAGATGTTGTTTATTGTTGTAATATAAATAAACGAATTGTGCCATCAATTAAATGACAGAATTATTCAATATGTATTTCAAAATAATCAAAAATATCTGATGGACAGTGACTGCATCCCATAACCATAGAAATATACTACCTACTGGAACGCTGAGTAATACGGCGAACTCGAGCCGGCTGCCAAGCCACACCCTCCCCCACTCTAGTCGGGGGTGCTGCACGAAGTTGCTAACACGTCGCGTCGCTCGCTGCACCAACCGACACGTGTTGTGCACAGTGAAGCTGTCTTGATAAAGCGATAAGTTTAATCGTTAATTGAAACGGTCGACACGTGTGTAGCCTACGAATGCAGTATCTCTTCCGCGAAGAGTTGTGGCTGATCATTGCATAGTATGCAAGAGCATTGGTCTTCACTGTCTTTTAAAATTATACATTTGCAGAACAGTAATGCAAATTCGAGTATACGTTAAGCAACTATTTAAGTTCCTAATCTATGATTACACTGTTGTATTCAAGGAGATAATTGACGTTTCACTAAACGAATGCCACGGCACATCGATTTATTCGAAAAGTTTGTCTTTTACGTAAAAATTAGGTTTCTTTATTCTGAAAGCAGTAAATATAGTAATTTTTCCGGTTTATTTTAAGGTTTCCTCAAGATCCTGACCCTTAAAAAAATGGATAAAAGTTACGAAAAGGAAAGATTATACCCCTTCCAAGTGTTGAACAATCCGCAGAGCTCGTTTTTTAAAAAAAGCACTTTTGAGGAAGGAGGAATCATTAAAATATTAAAAAGGGATAATGTCCCTACAATATTTTGATTTTCTATCTCATCTTCAAACATCACAATCTAAACGGCAGAGAAAAATTGAAAGAGTTCCGGTATGATAACTTAGAGCGAATCCATAAAAAAATTTACTCTAAAAATATATACTTTGTGCGGTAAAAGTGTCACATCAAATTGATAATTATGGCTTACTATTTACGTTCATTTCTAAATCTTCCGTCTTTTTACTTTGTGAGCTGAAGAACTAGCGCAATAAATGTTGGGAACAGTCCAATAAGGTTGTATAATATGGTTAATAACATCCAATTGATAGTTACATTTTAAATAATTTTATATTTTTTAACAAAGGATTTATTATATTTAAAGTAACATTTAATGAACTCGTTGCGCGTGTGCGTAGAAACTGTTTTAACATTTGACTAACGTCAGATAGATAGGAGCAATTAATTACTCTTTTAATTTTGTTATAATTTGTTTTCAGTACTCAGGGTTGGTTTATCATAGTTTTATATCAGTTCTATTGTTAAATACTTTTTGTAAATGTATTAATGAATTATTTCTATATTACCTTTTTAGTATATTATAGAATTAATCTAAATTATACCATGTACTCATAAAAGATTAACATCTTGCATAATATTATCCGTATGGTCTCAAATACATGGATTTTGATTAATTGTTGTAACTTTAATAATCTCTTGTCCCACTAAAACAACTCCACTGTAGTAAAACATAAAACTATTATGTATAAGTGAAAAAACTTCAGTGAAAACGGTGCCGCCAGCATTGGGTCATGTGGTGGGGGAACTGCGTCAGGCAGGTGGCTCGCGCACCCAACAGAGTCAGCGTTCCGATAGATACTATATTTCTTTGCCCATAACACACGAAAGTAGTGAGGATTAGCATCAGCAAGGGGCAACAGAAAATGCACTCGAACTCATTTTATTAAGTATGATCAAGAATGAAATTTAATTCATTATTTAACGATTTAGGTGAATTATCGGTTATTAAAATCCAAATGTTATCAATAATTAGTTTAAATTAAATACTTTCAGTATGCACATAAAGGGAGATTTTTTTATCGCAAACTTAATATATACAATTTGTCTAAAAAACATAAAATTAAATGGATTTTCCTTAAAAAGTTATGAAAATCAAAACATAATTACTTAAAGGGAAAAAGAAAATATCAATTATCAAGTATGTAATATTACTATCATTGATCTTAATTTTTTGGTGCTGTAACTCGTAAAAGATTTTTTTTCTTTCCAGAACGTAAGTAGTTTTATTTTCAAATTATAAATGATTTTAAATAAAAAGTTTGTATTACTTCCTTCTTATTCATTGCAGTAAAAGACTGGAAGCTCACAGCGAAGTATATGTGTTATGAGAAACCCTACAAAAACTTGGGGAAAGTTCCTCTGGGGGTACGAATTAAATTATCGCAAGTACTGGAACTTCTTAGCGCTACGTTTATCTGTGGTAAATAATTATTTTATTAATAAATAATTAATTGACAAATAGCAGTTAAAAACTGTGTGTGTCCACGTAGAAGACAATAAGCTAATTTTATAACTTTTGTCTCCTATTTTATTAAATAAATTTTATCATCGACATTAATTGTCCGTCAATTTAATGGATAATTTAACATTATCATTGTTTAACAAAATTATATTTGTAATTATATATTCTAAAATTGATAATTTAATGCAAATTATTGATCGAAGTTTTTGCGCGTTCATAAAATCCTAACTGCAATTAATTGCAACAATTAATGACGTCTTTGGTGGTATTATGAAATGATTTCTCGCATCATTACAAGTGTTTATGAACAAATCCAAATATAGGTAGACTATCGTTTGGTTCGTCGATGTCTAAATTCAGCAACAAATATTCCTTCTATATTATTTCAACCCCCCTCCCTGAAAAAGGCATTTTAAGAGTGATACGTGATTATATTTTAAAAAATGCCATATTTACAAAATGCTGTTAAAAAATGCGAATGGCCACAGAAAACAATAAGCTAATTTACTTTCCGGATGCAATTTAGGGACTTCCAATTCCGAACAAAGAGTGCAAAGGAGAACAATGATGAGTCTGATTGTGAACAAGACAAAGGGACCCACTTTACGCGCCAGAGCGAGCACAATACATAAAAGAATTTATGAAAGAAGATGTATTATACATGAGAGAGGACAGAACGTTAATTGACAAAAAGAAGAAATATGAGTTATACATCGAATATGTTAGCAAGATAGATGGTATACGAGCAGCGAATAGACGGAGCAGGGACTGACAATGTCGCAATGGTGGCAAAGATGTGCCGCGCGAACAGTGCAATAGCAATGGAATGAGCTTAAATACTTGAGAGATCCTTGTATTGCAGCATGCGACACAGACAAGGACATTGACGATGTATAGTGTAATGTTTTGTAAGCTGCTAAAATGTAATGTTTAGAAATAAAAATTAATTTAAAAACGAGAGAAACCCGCGTCCCGATGCAATTTGTTTGCGTGTTGGTCAATTATTGCCAAATGAGAACAGTGTACAATGTAAATAGATACTGCTTTAAGAGTAGCATGACATAGTTCAGAACCGATCAAAAAGTTAACGAGCTCGCATCGTTGTGCTATATTTTAGTTCAATTGCTTATTTGTTGTCGTGACTAGGATGTATCATTGCACATAAATACTTCATCCGAAAAGAACTTTGTCATATTGTCAGGTAGATCATGCTAATAACTGTTAATTGTTAATTGCACTGCAAAATGGACAATAACACTAACAATTGAAGTTGTCTAGACAAAACAATGACATCGTTGAGCTACCTAAATTAACTTCTTCTATGAAAGATGCAATAATTTGAACTGTAATTTGATTACTCGAGGAACAAAAGATTTTAAAATAAACTTCCAATATTTCAAAAAAAAATTAAAATTGAAGGTTCCTTTGTTATAAATAATATATGGGAATTACAAATATAGAGGGTATATTACCTAAAATATTAATTATTAATTATGTACCATACCAGCCAAATAATTTGGTTTTCTTCTGAAATTTGATGACATGGGTCTTAGCCAAACTCAAATATTCTGTTTATATAAAAATGGAACACACCAAAAAAATAGTGCTTCGGCCCTCTCACAAATCTATGAAAATTATTTGTTCAGTTTCAGCAATTATATTCCGTTTTAAAATAAACCTAATATGAAGCACCAACACTTGAGATTGCGTTGTAGAAAGCGAATGACGTCACAAATGCGTTAGTCAATCACTGTCGCATACTTCAGGTCTCGGGGTCAAAAAAAACGGGGGAACTTAAGCCAGACATTGAAATGATTATAATGTAAATTTGTCCTGCAGTTGCGTAAATATTCACAGCATTTCGTCTGGAATCTTTCAAATATTGTAGAAAACGTTCTTTTGTAAATTGTATAGGTCGAAGTTGAATAAAATTGGTATTCCCGGCATCAATTATTAGACAATAACTTTTTTTATAACTTTGAAACAAGAGACCGTATTTATATGGATATGACAATTTTTACGCAAAATTACGTTTTCAATTGTAAATAAGTGATTAACAGTATTTTTCGATGTCTTTTTGTTAACACTCATACTAAACTCCATATTATTGTACGATAATGACAAGCTCTGAGTAAATTAAAGACGAATAACTCATATATTTTTATTTTATTAGCCATTTCATATTATTTGTCTGTGCTGGAAAAAATTTCTATATCATAATACATTCTCACATGAAATGTTGCGACAAAAATGTCGAGATTCTATGCAAAAGTTGAGCAAATATTCTCTACTAGAAAGTTTTGGTGGGGGGGTGGTGGTGGGGGGTACAGGTTCAGTCAACACAGAAGCTCATGAATTATGATTCGTCAATATTATAAATTCTATACAGGAGTAAGGTAACTAATATAATTTGATTTGGAGTATAAAATGTCAAAATCCATCCTAACACAACGCGAGATAATTTTCATTTTGATACACGGTCTTGTCCAAGATCCTGAACTACAACTTTCAAGTAGCTTAGCTCTATGGTTTTTCTTTTTGTTCTCCGAAATTAAACTTTCTCAGTGTTTCTCTACACCTAATAAAACATTCCAAAAATATTTCCTCCAGCACCAAAATATTAATTGACTATCACTATTACCTTGAACATTGCAAAACGCACGGACCTGATAATTATAAACAATATGCATATAACAAATTTTCTCCAACTTCCTACATAGATGTAATATATTTTTGAGTTTACGAAACGAAATTCTTATTTTCGCAACATAAGCGTACTTTTCCCCCCCAAATCTATGAATAATGAAAAAAGATGTTAGCAATAAACATATAATATTTTAATAAAGTTTCATATATTAAAAAAAATATTTTCCTATAACTAAGTCAGAGCACCTCTTGTTTCGTTCATTTTTAGAAACCTTTCTGTGCTGGGAAAATTAACGAAAAAATAATTTCCTTACCTTCTTAAACAAATAACTGTCATAATTAACATTTTGATCACTTCTATCCATTGTACAGTACCCTTTTATCCACTCTAATGTCTCCTGGAGCCCCGGAGAGTGACGGGATCTATGGAACGGCCTGGTAACAATAGGTCACAGTGACGCGCACTAACTCGTCTGGAGTCCAGAGTATGATTTCTGGAATTGATATTCAGTACAGAACAGTAACTGGATATGTGAGACAAATGAAATTTTGAAACAATATTAGGACAAAAATTATATAATACTTTTAATCAGTATATGTGTCACATATAACAATACCATTCAACCTTCAAATACTTAAAAAATAGAATTTGTGAACACACCTATGATTTTTTTGATTAGTTTAATTATTTTCAACGTAATTTTCAATGCTTTTATGAGTTTCTTGCAGAGTCAGTCAATATATGAGTAACAATGGATAAACAGTAACAAACGAACATAAAATGGATTTATACCTAGTCTAGGTTGTAAGTCGAGATTTCATGAACTTTTGGAAATAGGCCTGAGATAAAAAGTAATATTAGGCAAATCAGTAAGAAAAAGAATTATAAATATTTCCTCACCGCCAAGGTCTACACACTTTCCTTCTCGTATTTTTCTCTTTCAAATTTAGATATTTAACACATTGAAAAACAAAGAAAATTTCTTTTAATTGCATGGGTATTTTATGTGGTTTAAAAACGTCATATTTGCATCCTTTCATTATGGGTAAATTTGTTTCATATGCAATAATACTCTTATTGAACATAAACATCGCACAATGTATATTAGTACCATCAATATTGCTGAACACGTGATCTGTCCTGAAATAATCTCAACTATGATTAATTTAGTATTGCGTCACTTTCCAGAAAACACCCTGCAAATGGCGTCACGCTATTTGGACCCAGCGATTCCCGCGTGTAGTACATTGTCTGTGACGTGTCAGCAGTGAGTGTGTTTCATAGGTTTAGTAGGTGTTTTGTGGTTTCGTTCAATATTTTGTACGGATTTTGATCCAAAAGTATTGTATTAAACCTAATTGTGAGTTTAAAGTTCGGAAAATGTGTCCCGAATTGTCGGTAAAATTATAGAAATGGTCCAAAGTTTTCTGTTTTTTCGTTCCCAACTGATTTGGAACTACGAAACAAATGGATTAGATCAGTTAATAGCAAGGATTTTGAAGTGACGAACAACTCAAGGCAAACATTTTAAATTTGTTTCAGTTAAATTTAGTTTTAATTTGAAGGTTCATTGAAATGTATATCCTCAAAGTAGTGCTCACCTATATATGTTTCTTTTACAGATGTGTAAAAAGAACTTTCGAGAAGGAGAGATAAGAAGTGAATGCTTTTGATGAGAAGAGTGGGATAATCTAGATGCTGTTCCATCAGTGTTCCCTGGCTGTTCAACACACACGTCATCTGCAGGAACTTCTTTAATGGTGCGAGAAAATCCAGAGGAGAGAAGAGAAAATATTCATAGAAACTGCATCGTGAGAGCAATTGAAGGTAGCATTGCTTCATGTAATAGGGAAGAGGTAAGAGTGTTATTTAAGAACTTTGAACAGTTTTTAGTGATCTTGAAGGATTTTACTTTTCATCAAGAACAGAGTGTAATTGTTAAGAACGATTCTGCTATTATAGTAGTAATAGATGACTCTTGCAAATTTAATTGTGCAGTGAGAGTCAATAGTGACTTAATGGCTGCTTCTTATGTTAGAAGAGAGTCTATTCATAAATATGTGGAATATTTGCCTAAAAAATTGGTAATATGCGTAAAGTGGAGAACATTGTCCAGGAAACCCATGAATGAACCAGGAACAGGGGAAAAAATTGTGTATGTTCATTGTAGCCCTCATGAAGCCAAAATAAATTGCCGAAATGTTGGAGTTGTAAAAGAATTGTTTTTTTTATTGTTGACCAATCCTCGAAGATATCTTTCTGTCAATTATTATTTTATTTATTACTATAGTATATTCTTAAAGTTATGGACACATACTAAAATGTAAAACTTTTTTAAATATCAAAATTATTTCATATTTTTTAAGATATTTTTTAATGTTTCATGAATATGATACAAACTCATTGCTCTTGGAAGTTCATGGTGAAGACAAAATAAACTTATGCATTATGGAGGAAAGTGAATTATGTAAAGTTTTTGCAGTATTTAAAATAAACCAGTCTTAGAAAAATATGAAAACTTTATATGAGGATTTGTTCTTTCATGATCGCCTGCTGTGGACCGCAACGTCGCGTAGGCCCTCCATAGGCCGCTGGACCAAACTACCGTGACGTTACTAGAGACCTCTTCTCTGGAAGGTGTCCAGTATTGTTTGTATGTCTGTTTGAAGTTCCCGCGTTTTTGAAACCGTGACCTGAAGAATGCGCCAGTGATTGGCTTACGCATCTGTGACGTCATCCACATTCGACAACGCAATCTCAAGTGTTGGTGCTTCATATTAGGTTTATTTTAACACGGAAAATAATTGCTGAAACTGAAGAAATAATTTTCATAGATTTGTGAGGGCCGGTGCACTATTTTCTTTTTTTGGTGTGATACATTTTTATATAAACAGAATATTTGAGTTTGACTAAGAGCCATGTCATCAAATTTCAGAATAAAACCAAATTATTTGGCTGATATGGTACATAATTAATATTTTAGGTAATATACCCTCTAATATAGTTGTAATTCCCATATATTTTTATAAAGGAACCTTTTTTTTTTAATATTGGATATTTATTTTAAAATCTTTTATTACTGGAGTTAATCAAATTACAGTTCAAATTATGGCATCTTTCATAGAAGAAGTGTAATTTAGGTACGTCAACGATGCCATTGTTTTGCCTAGACAACTTCCTTTAAACTCCCTTTAGCCTTTTTCTCCCAATGTTTGATATCCTTGCTTATCTCTCTTCTTTCATACCTAATTCGTTCTCTTTTCAGGAATTATTTACTCTCATTTTATCAAGCAAAATTTATCATTTTTAATTTATCAATGTCTAATTATGTCTATCTGTAACTTTTTTTCATGATTCTTGACAGTTGTAATTTTATTTTAAAAAAATTAGAAATGTTTAATTTTTGTAACTTCATTTTTTAAATAAACTTTTATTTATTCTTAGTTCGTGAAATAAGAATTTTTCTCAATCGCATATGGGTTGTCCTTAATTTTTCTTCAAAAGATTTTACTCTTAGTTATTTTGTTCTTATTATTAATTTGACCAGTTGTAAATTATCCGTAATGGAAACACGGAACAGAATTCATACCTCGATCTTTTCAATAAAAACATTTAAATTATTTCAGTATTGTAAAATGTCTTGTGTGTAGTAGGTCTGGACACGTTCCCATAATTATTTGTGGCATCAGCATTGCAGCGTCTATCTCGAGACCATTTGCAATGCGCTAAGCATTGTCCGTATGGATTCCGTGTCGAAAGTCTACCCGTAAAAATGAAAAATGTGTCACCGTGTAACTTAAGGACGCAGTAACAATTAAGTATAATATTAACTGAAAGTATAATATTATTCAAATTTCCGGCACGTAAGACAAGGTCCATACGGGTTCAAAATCGCAGGACTGACAGTCTACAGAACATTAGAAACTGTGTGAAATTAGTGCCTTATATTTTATAGTATTNTTTTTTTTTTTTTTTTTTTTTTGTTATTAGAGTACTAAATTGAATTATTTTCTTTCAGATCCATTTCGAACAATCTCAATTGAAGTGTTAAATGACAGAGGAAAATTGTTGAAGTGGGATGATGCCATGTAACGTGTTTCAGTGCTCCAAATCCTTCCAAGATTTTGAAAAAAAAAATAGAAATTATCCGTGGAGAGAAAGAGAGGATAATAATGGTAAAATAAGTTTTGAATGTACTGTTGTGTAATTTATAATACATTCTATGCACGTGTACTTTGGTGTATTCTCATGTATTCGTAAAGAATTTCCAATGCTACAAGAAGCTACTTCATAGTGGTATTTGAAAATGACTACGGTTTCCAAATATAAATAGAAAACTAAAACAACCAGTAAGTTGCAAGCTAAGGAACTAGTGAATTATTTTATGAGATAATACTACGAGGAAGTCGAAAAATAAATATATTATTAAAATAATACAATGTTTCGTGACTTTTATAACTCCCATTTAATCATCCAAGCAGTGTTTTGTTGCATTGCTAGGATTTGCATTTGCAAATTCAGACGAGTGAAATTGATTTTATTAAACTTCCTTTTATTCCGAACGGGTGTTTTGTAAAGTATATTTGGTTGAATGTACATGTTACAGTAATAAAAAATATTTATTAAATAGGCAGATCTTACCTGGTAGCAGAATATAAGAAAATACAATTCAAGAAATACAAAAACACATATCACAGAGAACTGAAAAATTATTGTTAAATAAATCATTAAACATACGATTCAACTAATATTAAAGTATTTTACCCTGAACAATATAAAAAATTGCGCTGATGACCCAAACACTCGATTTACCCCTTTCATTTCGGCTTCCACTTCCAGATGGCAGCGGAAGAATTGAGAATGTGGCTCAGCCCAAAGGGTCGCAGCCAAAAAAAAATGAACAAAATTAACGGGAACCGAGACCCGTACGCTATTATTATTATTACTACCCCTTTCGTGCACTTCACTTCACATTTCCCTTCTCACCTTTTATAAATCACGCATTTCCCCCGTATCACTTCACTACCCACTAGCTTCCCATCTACACTAACGTATCCATTCTTCCAGAACTTGCCTATTCCTCTTAATTTGTCAAGAATTTATTCATTATTATGTTAAGAATTATTTCACAAGTTATTTATCTCGCTAATTTGAGTCTGGTATAATTCTAATATTATTGTATGGCCTAGAAAACATTCTCTCGCTAGCTGTTGGATGTACCATGAACTCTTATCCCAAGTGCAGAGGATTACATTTCGCTGTTACTAGATTAGTGTTTTAGTGTTCGTGCAAATGTGGAGTTTGCAATATAATTAACGAAAGGTTAGAGGTACAAGCTTTATCTTGAACGACGAGGATTAGGCGTTATTTACAAATATTTATGATGTAAAAATATACCTATTTTCTACCAGAAAAACAATTATTTTCAGATGAGGTAGGTTTTAGCTATCTGAACGGATTAAGTATAAATAACGAGCTATGAAAAGATGTGGGTCCTTTTGTAACCTTGCTCACATGTTGCAAAGTTACGAATTTTCAGGAATTTTGTCCAGTACTGTTTTTCTGAATTACAGTAACAGAATAGATCATTTGGACAGCTTTTTAAGAACTGTCTGATGTATTTACACATATGAAAGTGGAATTTTGTTTTGTAGACCTATTTGCTGGAAGTAGTATATTTCTGAAATTCTTCCAATGGTTCAAATTTAAATCACAATATTTTATTGTTATTTGTGCTATAAAATTTTCTAAATGTATATGATATGAATGAGTTCTATCTTGATGTTCCAGTTGTTCTTTTCTGTTAGGGCATATGCTGAAACATAATATTCTTAATATTTGACAGTGATAATAGAAAAAGAGTACATTGTGAGAGCCATATTTTAGTTTGACTCTTAGGTGTCATCAAATCAATTACAATTAGTATTTCAATGAATCCTTTTTACATTGTGCTCCATGAAATTGGTTGTAGTAATGATAGTGGAACAATCATGTGTTCTTGAAATTTGATTTTTTTAAATCATTGGTGTGGGAATCAAAATTATTTGAAGATAATGTTAGTGGTTCTAGTGAAAGCCACACAACATTATAGTTCAAGTATTTTTTGCTCTACCTGTTCATATTTAAATTTTGTTCAAAGGAAACTTGTGCAAAAGTAATGTACAAAAGCTACAAAATTTTCTGGCCCGGGGAATCGAACCCGGGATGTCTTCGTGAAGAGCAAGAACGCTGCCACCAGAGGGGCCCAAATTGAATTGCCAACGTCACCCGGCGGTTCCAAGGCGGTCACCCATCCAAGTACTAACCGGACCGATAAAACTCTAACTATGGAATGCTAAGTCCGTGCAGTGCGGGCGACGCGGTCGCTCAGACGTTTTCTTTGGCGTCTGTTTGTCTTTAATACGAAGTTTCAAGTTTATTGTTAAAATAATACTTACGACTAAAAAGGACAATTGTTTTAATGAGTGAAATAATTTCTGTATTCCATATTGATATTTATTTTGAATAGATTGCTGACACACAGCACATGATATACTTTTTTCTACCCATAACACTTTTACATTACATATTTTGAAACAAAATAAATTTGTTGAGCTTTTGGAGGCTACCTTAAATCGACTTATTAATTATTGAAGTCTTATCTTTTGCGTGAGAATAAAAATAAAGTACCCATTACCTTTATTAGTTTCACTTCGTGACTCTCGTCACGAGATTCAAAATTGAAGGGACAATTTTTAAACAAACATCCCTCAAATTGCATACACGCCTGTAACATTTTCTGGAACAAAATGCCTTCGTATATTTATTGCACATAAATACTCAATACAAACACTCAACTAATCTAAAAACTTCACTAGACACTTTTGACAAGGTGTGTCCTTGAGATAAGTGCAGTAAAAGTAATGAACTCAGGTTTACTTTGGGACTTATATAAGAGTTTAGTGCATTCTGTACATTTCATATAACTATCTACTTTTTTCACAACAAACCCACAAATGTAGTATAAAATGTTGTCTCTATAGTAATTATTTGCCAAGTCGTAGATTTCCTCTATCACAGAGTCTGACTCTTCATAACATCGGAATTAAATACTATCCTACAGAAAATAAATCAGGACTCGACATCACTCTACACTTGGGCTTCCTCTCTGGGTTTATTGCTGAACCCATCAAAATTTCAGTGCTTGATGATTGGTTCACGAAATTTGCTTAATAAGTTCTCTGATCGCTATCCGCCGGATGTTAATATAAATAGTGTATCACTTCCTTGGTTGTAATCAGCGGGTAATCTGGGTATTTAAGTTGGAAAACGCAAGTTGACAAAACTTGTCTAAACGTTTCTTCCTCTATGTATACCCTAATGTGTCTTCGTAATTTCTTACTCACTTCCACGAGAAAATTTCTGGTAAATTCACTAATAATGCCTCACTTTGACTACTGTGACTTTATCTTTTCAGATTTATATTCAGTTACAACACAAATGCGAGCCTCCGTTTCATATTTGATCTACGCAAATATGAGCACATATCAGAATATTATTTAAAAGCTGAAATATGCCCTATAAAATTACGACGTATACTCCATAGCCTCATCACGCTGTTCAAGATTCTAAATAATAAACATTTAACTCAACTTGCTATAAACTTTCAATATTTAAAACAAAAAAGAACTAGAAATGATAAACTTCTCGTGGTACCACGGCACATAACGGCCAAACTTAAGAAGTTGGTCCAAAAAGGGTTCGAAAAAATAATTAATGTCATAATACTACAAATATTATTGCGGTTCCGAAAATATAAGCCGTATTCTTCGCTTTTCATATTTACGATAAGTTATAAAGAAATATTGTTCCGCACTATTTTCTTCTCTCCGCCACCGTTTATGTGAGTATGTTATGTTATGATAATTATAATATGAACAATTATAAACAATTGTTCGGACACAGTCGGCGATGTTAGGTTTGTTAGAACCGGCGATTCCGTTTTAAGAAAATCTGTTGTAAGTGTGAAGATGGAGGCGATGGTGGAGGTAGTAGCCCTCGCGGAAGGATATACGAAGAAAAAGGATCCTTATTCTTCGTATATCCTTCCACGAGTGCTGCTACCTGTCATATTATAATTGTCATACCCTAACATACTAACATAAACGGTGGCGGAGAGAAGAAAATTGTGCGGAACAATATTTCTTTATGTCTATCGTAAATATGACAAGCGAAGAATACGGCTTATATTTTGGGAACCGCAATAATAGTTAGTATTGTGACATTAATTATTTTTTCGAAACTTTGTTGGTCCATTATTACTTATTCATACGATTATAAAGATAATTTACTATCCATTCTATCCCTTTGGGATTTGTCATTTAAGTCATATAGGATATTAAGGATTTAAAGACCAATAGTTTAAATAATTACTGAAAGGAAGCGTCTAATGTTAAATTTGTTCTATAGTTAACGAGAAAAGCGATGAATGATATTTAAATTTTAAGTTAACATTTAGATATGAAATTAAATAACGATCTGTCAAGTCAAAAGCATTACTAAAATTTATTTTAGCGCTACTATTAACAAATAGTGTGGTAATACAGTTCAATTATCTCATACTAACAATGAAAATAAGTAATCCACATTATACTTACTTTTGAGCAGATAAACAAGATTTCGTATCTATATAATTCTTGAAGTTATAGGCTACACAAGAGGTAGGGATCTCACTTCAGTGTTAACATAAACTGTATAATCATATAATCGCTTACACGAAGCACAGTCGTCGACCACATTGACTTGAAGCACGTGCATGTGCTGGTGCCATAGAACACAGAACTGTGCTGGTGCTGAATTGTTTACACTGGTTTGTGGTGGGGGCACCGAATGCAACCGGCTCTCTTCTCGATACTCAGAGCCGCATGAGTCACGAGTTCCAAAGAGTTCTATGACCAGGTCCGATGCTGCTTAACTTGGTGATCGGGAGAGAACGCTACTTTCAATATTCGCCCACATATATTCCGACTGAGGAGATAAACAAAATTGTCGTGTGATTGGTTGGCGAAATTCGTGCGAGAAAATTGAATTTGTGGAAGGAACTCGGTGACTGTGCAGACCAATGACTCCAGGTCGTATGGGACGTGGACTACATTCCTCGTATTATGACAAGTCAAAGAAACGCACAGAAGATAATTAACAAGGCACAATGGGTTAACTTGAAGTTGACGAACCCTAAAGCCCCAATTTAAGGAAATTAAAATAAAACAAGACACGTGCGAAACGACCAGTTATCATTTCGAACTCACCAACAAGAAAACTCTCAAGCGGTCGACAATGGAAAGTGTATCAGTGCCAACAACAATTGAGTGCAACAATGGATGCATAAAAGACTAACAATGTGTGAGTCCGTTCCATCTAATCCCGAAATGTAACCNACGAGTTCTGGGGATACGTTTTCTACGCCGAGAATATTATTTTTGTTTGAAATTTTTAGCGGATGAAATAGAAGCGTTTTTTTTTTTTTTTTATTTTTTTTTACGTGGGGCTTTAGGGCACGTCAACATCAAAGGTCATTAGAGCCCATTCTCCGGAATCGATCACTCAATGTTGTTCCATCGTTCACATATATTCCCGCTCTTGCCAGTAAATTGCGGGGAGGGAGATGTCACGAATTTCACATTCTCGCGCCATATAATGAATTAATGTCACAATATGATACATAATTTAGAAAGAGAAGATAAAGGTAATTATATATCAGAACCATGTAAAGAGAGGGAAATTTGATATGTTACTTATCCCATATTCTTGTGCCATATCCATAAGAATTAAACGAAATGATTTGTGTTCACATTAATTTTATCGTGATTTTCTGATATCTTTTTATTCCTTGGACACGACATTTAAATGATTTGTGTCAAAGATGCCACTTTACTTCTGGACCACTGTAACAACTTCCCTACCCAGTAAAGTGTGTTGGTACTAGCAATAGAGCACAGTAACACGAAGGAACGATTGGACTGCGTCGGAGTAGGAACGACAGCCGGACAGTAGTGTACTTAAAACGGTTTAAGCACAGATAAGAGCTGATAAGGACTTATCACCGGAAGTTGCGGTGTGGAAAGAAAATGCCGGTTTAAGCACAGGCAATTTGATGGGGGGGGGTTAGAAAGGTGGGAAAAGTGGTGCTGGAAGGGGCAGGATGCAACCCACATGACATGATAGCACCATATTTTGGGTGATGTTATCGAGACAAGATGACGTTATCGCGTGCTTACCTAGACCGAAAGTGCTATTTTTCTTTAAAAAATTTGAAAGGAAGCGCGGAGAAAAAAATCGCAACATGACATCCTATTGCGTAACTTGTCGCAACTTTGCGTAAAATAACATAACATTGCGTAACATGATGAAATATTGCGTCATATGTTGTAACATGATGAAATATTACATAATATTGCGTAACATTGTAACAAAATATGCAAAAATAAACAAATAATGGAAAAAAGATATCCAGGGAGTCGAAACCCAGTGACCTGCAGTCTATTGCTCTCCAGGTCTGAGCTGATCCAACCTCGACGGTTCCTAAAGGGACAGTACATCATCAACATGGCGTCGTGGCAGTGATACATTTTGTCCCACCATCACCCACCACTGAAAACAAGCAATCCCGATTTCTAAACGAGATGATAATAAAAAGCAATTTAACAAAAATACTTCCTTTTAATTTATAAAAAAATTAAAAATAATGTGCCCGAAGAGGGAATCAAACCCCGGACCTTAGATCTGCTCGCTCTAACACTACCACTGAGCGATCCGGGCTCTAATCCCGCGTGGCAGTGACACATTTACCCACATCAACCTCTGAGACTGAATGTCATCAACACGGCGGATCACCCTGGAAATAAATTTTTAATTGATGGCACGAACAGGAATTTTTTTTAAGTGGGGCTTTACGGCTCATGTCGACATCAAAGGTCATTGGAGCCCGAAAAACTTGTAGAGGTAGGGAAAATGCAGTTACGCACTAAGGAGAGCCAACATGACTCCCCCCACGTGTGGGACTCGTTAAATGATTCAACCCTACTCACTAAAAACCCTCCTGAGTTACAATAGATACAAAGATAAATCAAAATATAAGAAAAAATTGCATGAAAGCATTCTAAAAATCGAAAATAAAGAAAAGAATAAATTTCGAGAAAAAAAACGAAATTAATNAAATCCTAACCCTCCCGAGAAATTGTGAGAGGAGCCCCGTTTCGTTTATGGATTTGAGTAAAAACATACGAAGATAGATCAGATACTGTTCCAGAGGCCGATTTCCTGAAGGAATCTAAAAACGTGCATTAAAATCAGTTCATTTTGTCACAACATAAACGTTCAAATTGTTCGGTAGATTGTGTCGCCGTCGGCTGGTACTAAATTTAAGACAATCCAAAAGAAAGTGTTCCACGGTAAGAGTTTTGTAACAAGTTTGCCTTCAAAGATGAACGTTCAACACGGCCAATGAAGGCAAGATCTCCGCCCTTCAAAACATGCAACATTCCACCATCGCACCAATGGTGGTCGCTGAAGCATGTCCAAAGCTTACGGTGTCCGAGGACTGGTGGCGCAGTACCAGTCCCCAGCTCGGGACCGTGGGTTTGCCAAGCCCATACTCACTCAAAACTGAGCTTCCTGCGGGGGAAAGAAGAAAGAGGAGAAGAAGAAATGGAAGAAGGGGAAAATGAAAGATACCCTAGCTCTAATAGCGTCGGGATCGAAAAGAACAAGAGGTTACCAAGGGAGGTTAGTTAAGAGAAAGGAAGGAGCGTGGCACAAGTAAGTGGAAGTAATGCCAAACTCAGCTCGGGGCCCCGTGTTCGCCAAACACGTACTTACTAGATGTAAGCCCCCTGGGGTTGTATAGTAATGTAATATGCAAACATATTATATTTCGATACATAATTTACACCATGTTTTGGTTGGGAAAGAAGTCATCGTTAAATTCCCTAGGTCAGCTTATCACTTTAGAATAATACTGAAAGATATTAACACTCATTTTAATTTCTATAGACAATTGCCTGAAATAGTGTGGTAAGAAAAAGAAATTATTGACTATGTGTAATAAACAGGCGTGTTGAACGTTCATCTTTGAAGGCAAACTGGTTCATAAATGTCCCCGAAGGTGCCCAAGGGGCTGACGGAAGGTGGATCTCAACAGTTAATAGACCACGACACTAGTAGCAGGAACAGTGGCCGGCCTCGCTCAGGACGGTTTGACTCCAGGATAGACCCGGTACAGCAGACAGAATTGACTTGGGAGTCATCCTGGATGTGGAGGTGTGACGAGAAATCCCCACTCCACCGGGGATCGAACCTCACTCATCCAGATAGTTCTCTGCCTCGGTGACTCCGTTTATCTTTTAAGTAGCATATTCACATCTACCGTGGTCGTAAGCACAACCTGATTTTTATGAACTATCTACTGTAGCGGAGAGGCACAAGTGGATTCCCCTTTCCTCGATGCTTCAATTTCCAGTATTTTCTTCGCTGATTTTACATCACACCTCAACATTCAGACTGTCCCCCAGGCCAACTCAGTCTGCAGTAAAATGAGTACCCAATCTATCCTGGCCCTGGCTTTTCTACGGGTAGAGGTAGATATTTATACATATTCTCCAGGCTTCTGTCTAGAAGCAATAAATCTTGAATTTAGTATTATTTTAATACTTATGATTTATAAACACTATCTTCCGAATAATCTATAGTTCGACAATAACACGTTTTTGAAAAAAAAATTGTGTAAATTCAAATTTGTTGTTATTCTATTTCAATTATTATAACACGTATCAAACTATAATTATTCTTATCTTAGGAGTGTGTTGAAATTATCCACCGCTGCTTTAGGGCTCTTGATCAGAATTGATGGGATGTCCCTAGCTTGCTTCCGGAGAATAAATTAGTTTATCCTCGATGTGATCAATCGCAGTTTGTAACTGCATTTTTTGGTGATGAATTCATTTTTATTACCATCGTCCTGGGGACATGCCGGTTGGGGTGATATGCTAGCCACACATCTTCTCCTCCTGGAGTCGAGGCCAAGTGATTGTGGAGCTCTGCTCTTCGTGAGACCTTCGGAACCTGTGGGGCAGTTTTATCAAAAAGTTCCAATCAAAGAGATTAATGCAGTTTGTCCCTCTTCGCGTTACCTCAGTTCCCAGCTTCTTCTTCGCTGACTTGACTTCACAGTAATCTTTATGGCATAAGTATAACGTTGCTCCATGATTGTTAAAATAAACTTTATGAAAACCAAAAGAAAAAAGAGTGTTTTGATAATTCAAGAATTAAATTTTTTTATAAGTTTATTTGACTCAAAGTCACGATACTTTGCCTAAAATCATACAATATGGCTACGTTAAACAAATTGCCAACCTCCACGAAACAAATCCTTGAATCTCACTCGCGTGTAGGTAGCGGTCCGCAATGTCATTCTCATCAGCTGCTAATGTGAGGTTAAAGCGTCCCGC
Organism: Laupala kohalensis; assembly: GCA_002313205.1. Lineage (NCBI taxonomy): Eukaryota > Metazoa > Arthropoda > Insecta > Orthoptera > Trigonidiidae > Laupala > Laupala kohalensis. The sequence goes on along the minus strand of NNCF01128236.1, from coordinate 133,434 downwards.
TACATCTCGCTAGAGAAATTTCAGGAAAAGGTGGTCACAAAGAATTTAAGTAATATCCAAATAAATATTAATAGTAATCACAAAAGCGACTATTTACTGTAAAGAAATACATATTAATAACACAACAAACAAAGACACAAGGTAATATTCGTTCCATACGCTCGATACTGAAAGTACAGAACTGCACCACTAGAGCAGGTGAATTGAATTGGTGTCCGAGGTTGGCAGTGAATTCAATTTCGAATGTCTTGCCAACAGAACGCGAGGTACTCTTATCATTACTCTTATGGATGATGGCGAAGGTTCTATCCCAACATCAAGTCAGTTACACTGACAATAAATAAACAAATACATAAATAATTTATTGCCAAGAGAGCTGTTACAAACTGCGTATGGCCACGTTGAGAACAATAAAGTAATTTACTGCGACTAATACAAAATAAAGTAATAAACAAAGTGCATTTTCATTCATGATTTTTTTCTTAAGTTAAATTTTTCGAGCCAAAGTGAGATGACTGTGATTATATGCTCTTCCATTATTCTTATTGATTTATGTATAAAAGATGTTTCAGGTTATATTGGAACATAAAATGATGCGTGAAGTTATCTCGTTAATACTAAACTACAGATAGAAAAAGGGGAAACGCGACTGACTCTCTACATCTATACACCTATCCCAGGCCAACTGAGTCTGCTGTACAACGAGTGTCGGGTGTATCCTTGCTCAAAGCGTCCGGAGCGGGAAGCTGACCGCATCTCCTTCTCCTCGTGCCGAAGTCACGTAATTGCGGAGCAATGCCCTCCATGATCACGTAGCTACCTTCGGGGACAGTTCGACCCTTGACTGCAGAAAAAGTATATTCCCAATCAAGAGGATCACATAGTGTAATTCCATCACTGATTGCAATTGCTGTGGTTCCGAAAGTTTTAGGATCTAAGTAAAAATAAAAAATATTTTTAAATTGTTTTAACATACACACGTAGACGTAGGATGTTTGAAAACCCATATTTTGGAATAAGGTTTCTTCGCATTGAAAGTTTCAAAAAAAAAGTATCGCCACCAAAAAGTAGAGCACGTGAGAAATCTGAAAAAATAATTAAAAACTTTATTGTCAAAAAATAAAAAGGAGTTGAAAACTGCGAATGACCACGTGGGGGAAATAAACTAAGTTACTCTCCGGAAACAAGCAAGGGACCATCCCATCAATTCCGATCAAAAACCCAAAGGCAGTGACGGATTTAATATTTGTAAAATATTCTTTAAAATAACGTATCCATTTATTATTCCAAAATGAATTGTAAAAATTCGAGATTAATAACAACAAAAGTAATAATGACATTCCCACCCAAGGAAAACCCGGAGAAAAACCCGAGCCAGGACAAAGAAAAGAAAGAAATAATTAACACAATCGTGCCAAGGTGAGAAATAAACTATTTTAAATAAAAAGGATAAACATTTCATGCATGAGAAAAAGAAACGGTAAAATAAGAAGTAATATGAGATTAATGAATCCTTGGAGATGTTTTTGTTCATTATTATCAAATTCTCAACGTTACCGAGGCAATATTTGCGTGCGATGATCTGCTGGAAACTTTTTGCACCACGGATCGAATGAAAACCAACAGCCAGTTCCATCATCAATTCTAGGTTCGTACCTCTTCTTCATCTTTCTCAGCAACTCTGTTTTGGTTTTATTTTTTATAGTTATTAATTTCTTTTATTTATGTTATAGCAATTACTTTTACGCTAAGGGTACAGGAGGAGTAATGACACATTTGTGTGTATATTGAAGCGTGTTTGTACGTATGAGTGTGTGTCTGCAACTGTTTGTAAGCGAAAATGTGTCTGTGTATGTATGTGAATATACACACACATGAACGTCATGTAGATAATTAATTTGTTTAAATCTAATTTCTTTCTCGTTGTAACCATGTGTAATAATTTTCTAAGCATTTTATTCCGTTTGTGTGTATTTTATAGATATTGATTTGCTTTTTTTTAAACTTCGTATTCTGTATGTATTCTTTTCTAACTGCCACCGAGCGTTGCTCACTAGCAGACTAATGAATTATTATTATTATTAAGGTAGTACTAGCATAGGTAGAATTAAATCACTAAAATACTTTAAATCGGCGTAAATAGAGTAACAAAATGTACTTATTGTGATTTCAACTTGAAAAACATGATCTCACCGCTCATTTACATGACATAATTGCAATTATAATTGATACTGTAATTCATTGCGTCTTATGGAGATAACACTTATTTACACATTAAGACCAACTTTCAAATCACGAAGGTGATGCAAGTTTACTTTGATTTGCAGTAAATTTCCCGTAGTGTTTTTTACATCACGGTCATATAGGTCACCTTAGGACATCTGAGAAAGAAATTTTCCTTTCTCCGAGGTGAGTTGCATAAATCACGAAATTGCGCTCAGCCGCCATGTTTGTACTTATGCTCTTGAACATTTCAATGGAGTCACGCGAGTTCTTGAATAATGTTTATACGACTTATTAACTGAGAGAGAGAAATTAAATCATGTTTTTTTCTTTATTATAAATATTGTTGCGTTTATAACAATTAGAATAAAAGTAAAGAAAACAATTTCGCAAACAAGGGAAGTGTAGAGGGGAAATAATTATCATCTAGTTAACGTAAGACTGGTCGTAATATCCGATACTGAAGAAAAGGAAGCATTTGAAAGACACACAGCCTGCAATGTTCCAAGTTATCCCACTACTAAAATACTACCAATACCAATTCCTACCAAAAAGAATAATCCACAAGTTATGATACGTTATTTGTCTAAGAAAGAGCTTAAACAGCACTTCAGGGAGCTCTGTAAAAAACTAGTGAAATATGAAAATTAGATTGGACCTACCACCTTTCTCAAATTATATTTTTCTGTTCTTTTTCCCCTTATAGATATGATGAAACTTTCATCTTGTATGACAAAGAGTTACCATTCGTTTGTTTCTTTAAACTTTAATGAATAAGAAATAAAAGTGAGTCATGTAGGTGGTTTTCTTTATAATAACATTTGTACATTTACACTTCGCATGTGTGCAGTAGCGATTGCCCCCCCCCCCCAGGAATTTATCTTGATCTTGAAAAAAAGGCATAAAAAAGCTCGTCCAACTCGTTTAAAAAACTTTTTCATGTTATTTACAATATCTAGAACACTTACTAGCTAACATCACGGGGATTTACATTACTTGTCATTACTTATCCTTTCCATTGCATTTCGTCCCGTATGGTAAATAATTTTTATGCGCAGCGCAATATTATGTTTAGAGAAATGCAATTTTAAAAAAAGACACGCAAAATGCAAATACAAGAATGAAAACAAAATAAAAGCTTCCGTTGTCATAAATGTATTTCATTTCTACTATTAATAAAGCGGGTGATTCTTCGAAAGACGTAACTATCGGTAGAGTGCGTGTGAGCTAAGTTTCGTCCTCCCCCCCCCCCAGATTACTTGCTGGATCCTCCCCTGTGTGTGTGTGAGGGGGAGGGGATGAACACAACTATATAAGTTGTAAGTTGCAGCGTATGGGAAAACTAGAGTTGTGATGCATATATTTCTTCCGTGTACCCTACACGTGGAGAGAACGTGTGACAACTTTCGGTTAAGTGAAAATGGGTCGGGAATCGAACCCGGAACTTTGCTTTGATCGCTGGGGTGTTAACCACTACACCACCCTTTCTCCTTCCACACGTGTACACATTTCGACCTAGACCTAAACCACGGATGACACATCCCCATACAGGAGATAAGTGAACAAGGCGGCACACAATGCTGTGTACATTGAATTACCGGTTTCGCACGTACCTGCATGTTAAGGTTCGTTATGGATATATTGGGAATGGTGTAGTTGTGGATGGTGAACGGGTGGTGTAGTGCTTAACACTCATGCGATCAAAGCAGGAATACCGGGTTCCGTTTCAGACTCGTCGCCATTTTCACCTGAACGAAAGTTATCACTTAGAGTTGTAATAAATTAGGAATATTAAAATAAATACATTGAATTTATCGTCGGAGTTTTGACAATTGTAAACATCTTTCCAAGTTTCCTCGCGCAAATAAATTGTTCATATGGATAAATTTGTGTCGCTAAACAGTCTACAAAACTTGTAAAGTGATTTTAGTTGATCTTAAATAGTCAATACTTGAGCAAAATGATCGCTGTATCCTGCGTTAAACACTTCAGAGAAATACGAGATTTCATTGTTGACATTAATCTGATGTAGCGAAGTAACTTTCGTACTGATAAGTTGAAATTGTTAGGGGACATGAAGGAAGAGGTCTGGTGGAATGAAACTTATACTCGACGTCATGTTTCTTTGCTTCGAGAAAATATAAATTAAGAAAAAATCATGAACGGAAACGCACTGTTTATTAGTTTATTGTATATCAGTCGCAGTAAATTACTTTCTCCTCTGTGAGGCCATAGGTAGTTTGTTATAGCTCTCTTGACAATTTTTTTTTATTTGTTGTCAGTCTATCTAGCTTGATGTTGGCACACAACTTATACTCGATGTAGCCAATGCTCTTACTTCGCCATCGTCCATAAGTAAAGATATTTGTACCTCGCTTCATGTTGGCAGGACATTCTAATTTCTGAAAACTTAAATCCATCGCCAACTCAAACGCCAATTCAGTTCACGATATCTTGAGGTGCTTCTCTGTTCTGTCTGCATCGAGCAGGCGCAACGAATATTACTTTGTGTCTTTGTTTGTTGTGTTATTAAGTTGTATTTATTTCCAGCAAATAGTTGCTCTTGTGACTACTATTAACATATATTTGGATATAATTTGAGTTCGTAGAAGTTGGCAATTCGTGTTGGGCTGCCATATTTCATAATTTTCCGCAAAGCTACATGACTTGGTGTATATGAGCCGGCCTGTAGCAGACGCAATGTCATCTGGCGTGGGCGACGCATCCTCGCAGACGCCGCCCCCACATGCCATTGGCGTCGGGACGTCGCCTACCGCCACCACGATGGGCGTCGGTACCTCTCAAGTGCGCCCGTCTGAAGGACCCCTCAGTCAACAGCTGGTGCGTCTCCAGGAGGCGACGCTGGAACTGGCCTCTCGCACGCGCTCTCTCTGCGAACGAGTCGAAGACCTCAACGATCTCTGCCTCGATGAACTGGACAAGGTACTCAATGAGAAGGATGTTTTGACATGCGAAAAAACCAAACATATACAGACCGTACCCTACACGAGGAGAATGTGTGATGTGATAACTTTCGGTTCAGGTGAAAATGGCGACGAGCAGGGAATCGAACCTGAGACTCCTGCTTTGATCGCAGGGGTGTTAACCAATACACCACCCTTTCGCCTTCCACAAATGTATACCACTTCCACCCAGACCTATACATGGGGTTTCTGAGCTCCGCGTACAAACTTGGAGGGGAGGTAGAAAACATCAATACGAATCGGAACGACAATAGAAAAGCAGGAACCCAAATGCTGCACTCGAGTGATATAGAGCGAGGACTCAAGTCAGAAAACTATTTATTATTGAAAACCATTGCATATACTTTCTCATAAATGTTTCTCCGTCTGCAGCATGGAGTGAGAAAAAAGTCTACGGTGGGAGGGTCATTTCTAACATGTTCCACTATACTTTGGTCGTCTTCTAGTGCTCTATTCATGCTCAAAGTCGCTAGATGAGCTTATTAGTGTCCTTAATTTGAAATTTTCAAGTAAAATAAATATTCAGAATATTATTTCAATACATATAGCGACATATCAGTCTTATAAATATCGTAAAAGTGTTATGTAAATGATAATAATAATAAATTTATTGTCAAAAAACAGTACATACCGCGTATGACCACGTGGAGGACAATAAACTAATTTACTCTCCGGAAGCAAGCAAGGGACGTATTCAATCAATTCCNACCATCCCATCAATTCCGATCAAGGGCCCCAAGGCAGAGGCGGATTCAAAAATTTCAGCAAAAGTTCCTAGATAAGATAAAAAGTTAACTGCGAGTTATAATACATAATGTCAATATGTTTGTAATTTAACGCAAATATGTTTGTAAATTTACATGTACAAGTTATTATCGAACTATAGATTATTCTGAGTATAGTGTTTAAAAATCATAAGAGTTGAAAAAACACTAAATTCACGATTTATTGTTACAATAAACACGCCCCTAGACAAAGCCTAGAGAACCTGTATAAGAAATCCGCCTCTACCCGAAGGAAAAACGGAGAAAAACCCGGGCCAGGATGGGGCTACAGAATTAATGTACACAACCGTGCCAAAGTTGAGTACACATAAAACTAAATTAATATGAGCCATACGGCAACACAATCATGCAAGAAAATAGTTTTTGAAATTGTTATAAGTTATTTAAAAAGTGCTACAGCAATGGCGTTATAAAGTACAAGACGAATTTAACTTTTATTAAAATCAATAAATTATTTTACATTGCAGAAGCGCTGGTGCAGGAGGTATCATTTGACCGTGGATTCAATTTCATACAATTTCATAAT